>JSYX01000730.1:0-12485 GCA_000787465.1 Thermomucor indicae-seudaticae | reverse complement strand
TCTCCGGGAAAAATCCAGTAGGCGCCGCTGCTAACCATCTCTCACACACAGGCATGTGCTTATTATCGAAATATCGATCTCTCTTTCGCATCTACCATTGTTAGGCTTTGACCAAAGTATCCCCAGTTTTAAGTTGTACTGTATCAGTTCCCATATAAGGGGAAACCAGTACTCATTGATTGGACATTTACGCTACTCCGAATACATTTTGCACCAACTGCAAAGCCAGGTTGGCGCTGAAGGACGTAAGAAATGGCGACTAGTGAGTACATGATCCGCGTGGGACGAAGAATATGTTTGCTCACTTTCAGTCAACACAAAATGTACCTCGAACAGCACATAAGTCCAATCATCGTAAGATACCTTGTTCTCCGTTGTCATATGTCACTTACTCCCAGAAGGGTAAGCGCGCCTATCGGCTGGACCTTCCCCCACACGTATGGCCAGTAGGGACGGTAAAAATAAACAACAGTTTAGTATTGATGGTTTTCAGAAACCTGGGGAGGGCGTCAACAAATTGAGAGGCAAATCAAATAAGGAGCACGTTTAAAGCCCAGTAAACGGCCATCAGCATCAAACCGCATTGCATTGACGCCAAGATAGTGGCAGTTTCTCGAGTTATCCCCACAGATATAAAGCATTCAACAAAATGTCCAGCAATTATGTAGATATTGATGTATTCTCAGTGGGGCATTTTCGCGCAATAACCATTTCTTACCATCTTCAACAAGTAAACTCGTGCAGCCCTTGAAGAAGCTGAGTTTCCGTCAAATGGCACCCGTCATCCCACTATTGTTTCACTGTTTCTTTTGTTTCTTTTCCCTTTTCGTTACGAGCGAAGCAAAAAGCAGTATACGACGATACCCTGCTTCGAGGCAACAGCACAGCTTTAAGCAATGAGGACCAATGAAGAGGATCCCGAGTCGGCCATGCCGACGAGGGTAGCTTCGTCCCCGAAGGATATTGAATCGCGCCATACAGCCAATGAAGAACTCCCTTCGCGGTCTTATTTTTCTTCTCATATTCACTATGACCATCGTATGTGGCGGTGATGTGCAGCAGGCAGTCAATAGTCTTTAACCGATATATAACAGATTCCGGCAAGCAATATTCAGCCTCTGTCGAATCAATTCGTGCACAGTCGCTCGCGCTCGGTGACCTTTACATGACGGAAGGGCTTAAGGATAATTCGCGGCGGATCGGCTATCATGGTGAACAACAAGACGAGTCGCTGTCTCCGAGTAGCAGGCCACCTCGTTATCACCACACCCCATTATCCGAACCTATGAGCAACTTGTCCGCTCTTTTCCGACGAGATAAGGAGGCTACACGTCAGCAAGAAACACCAAAGGAGGAGGATGAAACGCGTCCTTTGCTGGAGCAAGTTGATACTTCATGCTCCGCAGCCTCCACCGTATATCATTCCATTGCCCCGATGGACTCGGCTCAGGATCATGCCGAACCTCGGGATCAGGCTAACAATAATATCGTCTCCTCGACAGGGATTGGCGTCTCAAATAAACCCAAGCGAAGCAAGTTCTGGATAACGTCTTCTGTCATACGGAAACCCATATCTTGCATACCGGCTGTCACTCTGGGCCTTTTACTCAATTTGCTCGATGCTGTGTCATACGGTAAATCACCATGAATGTATCCCAGGTTCTCTGTTTCGCTTTCGTAACGTATCAGAATGTCAATCAATCATTATATGAATAGGTATGATTACTTTTCCACTGAATAATCCCATCTTTGCAACCTTTGGGCCTGATGGCATATCCATGTTTTTTGTCAGGTATTGTACACAAGTTGGGGGCAACCTGAATTGCTGTTAATTCCCGTTTGTGTTCCCAAGCTGTATCGTTGCACAGATCGTTTATTCCTGCGGCGGGAGCATATTCGCTGGAGGCAACGGAAGGTAATGCGACAACAAAAGACGGTGACGCATTGGCTAAAGTGATGGCATTTCGCTGGCACTAGTATGATGATCGAAGGTCAGTTACACTTACATAAAAATAATTTCTTGTGAGTCTTGATTATCTGACTCATTCCGTTTCATTCATAGTCGTTCCTTTCTTGCATATCATGTATGTAAGCGTGGCTTGCAGTGAGTTAGCATTTGCGCTAAGTGTAATTATCACACTCAAGGGCTGAGCAAATTGTCGAAACCATCGGGAGCGATCAAGAACAGCGTATCGTTGCCTCAACAGTGGTAGCATTTGCAATCAGCAGCATTGTTACCGGTGTTGCGTTCTTCCTGCTAGGCGCACTTAATCTGGGGTCACTGATGGGCTTCTTTCCCAGACACATCCTCGTGGGCACCATCGGTGGAGTAGGTTGGTTCTTGGTTGCCACAGGCATTGAGGTTTCTGGCCGGTTAGGCGAAAACTTGACCTATACGATCCCTATGCTGCGAAAGATATTTCTGGATACACACACGCTTGCGCTATGGTCATCTGCATTAGGATTGGCTCTCCTTTTGCGAGTCATTCAATCACGGATATCAAGTGCATTAGTCGTTCCTGTCTTCTTCATGCTACTGCCTGCCGTGTTCTATCTAGTCATCGCACTGGCTGGACTTGATGTGAATCAAGTCAGGGAGGCCGGATGGATATTCCCGCTGGTAGAAAACGACCGGCCCTTTTGGCACTTCTACACGTACTATGACTTTCGCCTTGTGGATTGGCGTGCTGTTGCTAAAACTATACCAGCCATGCTTGCTCTCACTTTTTTCGGTAAGCTGCACTCAAGCTAGGCGAATCATATGCTAGCTGCTCATCCGCTTGAAATATACAGGTGTTCTTCATGTACCAATCAACGTGCCAGCACTGGGCGTATCGACGCACAAAGACAATGTTGATGTTAACAGAGAACTGGTCGCACATGGCATGTCGAATGCTATATCTGGGTTACTGGGCTCTGTACAAAGCAAGTGTGGCATGTTAACGCTTGGCCACAGCGAAAGCTCACGCATGTTATTGCAGATTACCTTGTTTACACCAACAGTTTACTGTTTATTCGAACCGGCGGCGACAGTCGACTAGCTGGTCTGATGCTCGCGGGCGCGACGGCCATGTTATGGATAGCAGGTCCGACCATTGTTGGGTACATACCGGTCATGGTGGTCGGTAGTCTTATATTCCATTTGGGACTCGATCTACTCAAGGAGGCACTTGTCGACACTTGGCGCAGTGTCCATTACCTGGAATACGTCACGATATGCACCATCATCGCTTGTATGGCTCTTCTTGGATTCGTGGAAGGCATTTTTGTGGGTATTGTCATGGCATGTGTTTTCTTTGTTGTCCAGAATGCCTGGTACAGCGAAGCCATCCGGTCATCCCACACCGGACAAGAACTGCGCTCGACCGTGCGCCGGCTGTATCGCCAACAAAAGTTTCTGAAGCAAGTCGGGGCTCAGATACAGGTGATCAAGCTACAAGGCTACCTGTTCTTTGGAACCATCAATCAAGTGGAGCGTGCTATCCGTGACCTGCTTGACGGACGTGCATGGGATCTGAACCCGATACGGTTTCTCATTCTGGATTTCCAGCTTGTCCAAGGCATCGATTTCAGTGCTGCCGAAGCTTTTGTGCGCATACGGCGGCTTCTAAGAGCGCGTGAAGTATACATGATCCTATGCAATATCTCTCGTGAATCGAACGTGGCCAAGGCTCTGATGAAAGCTGGTATATGGGCCGATAACCACGAGGACCATAAGGACTTGAAGTGCTTTGAACACTTGAACGATGCCCTGGAATGGTGCGAAAATGTACTACTAGAATCTTTCTTTGCCACCGTCCCGCAATATCATCAGCGCTTACAAGGTAAGCCGACTTGGGGGCTACGACAAGCGAAAGGACCCTCTAAAGGTTAGCGGATGCAGCACCAGTTCCGGCTCCTCGTGGCAATCAGCTTCTTCAAGTTGATATGCTTCCCAACGCGTCTCCGCGCCATCGAATGCTCACACAAGCGGTGCAGCAGTTGATACCAGGTATGTATAAGATCAGATTTTTGTTAATCATATACGGTGTTGACTGATAATACCTTCGTAAGAAGAACCGACTACGTCCCAAATATATAGCAATTTGTCCCAACCCGCGTTGCTTATGGTGCAGACGTTTGACGAGTTGGTGCAGGATCAGATACCCGTTGATTTCTACCATAGACTCGGACGATACCTTGAACGAGTGACATATGCTGCCGGAGAAACTTTATGGCGAGAAGGAGACCGGTCGGATTGTTTGATGATCCTTGAACAAGGCTCGCTGAGAAGCATGATGTATATCAACAAAAACGAACAGGTCGTAGTAGAATCCATCTTGCCCGGCACGGTTGTGGGTGAACTCGGGCTTTTCACAGCCAGTCAACATCGTACACGGTCTGTCAATGCCGATCAAGATTCAATACTCTGGAAACTGTCAGATGTTGCCTTTGCTCGCATGATGTCGGATGATCCGCAACTGGCGCTACAGTTTATCCTACTTTCACTACATTTTTCGTCCGAACGGCTTGATACAATGACGCGATACGCGTTTCAGTTGCATTAAGAGAGACACGACACGCTTCCTTTTCTTGCACTCCAAGCTACATATCACATCCCTATTTTTTGCTTTTATCCACATCAAATTGGGTACATTGCTCACCATCCTTAATGAACAATTTTTGCCTATCTTGATCTTGCACGACTCCATCCGGGAACGTATAGCTTTGAAAATATTGCTATGTATGCGACGGACAATGATATGCATGTAATCTAGATATTCATGCAGAGTATACGAGCGTGCAGTATGGAAGGGAAAAACGTGGGGGACAAAGTAAATAATATAATAATACAGTTGTTGGATGGTATTAACCCAAGCTCCATTGAGTGGCCAGCCAGTCATACGTTGTCAGAGCATCGTCGCTGCTGCAATCAGGTGATCTATGCTTGCGGTCTGCCTATTAAGTTCCACCGGTCAATAATAGCTTTAAGCTAGTAATCCATCAGAATTTGCTTACCCTCGGTAATGATATCGTGCTGTTGTCAGATCGAGAATGAAAGGCAGCCAATTTGCCATAACCTTGCTGACTGATCAAGCGATAGTCCGCGTAGCTTAATAACCAGTTCTCAATCACCGCACTGTTAACGCCAGGTATCATGCGTTCTGGCGTCACCTCAACCGGGTGTTCGACGTGAATATACTTTTCGACCTGATTCGGCTCAATATGTTCGATCGGCAATCCAGTGATTACCGTCGACACATCTTGATAGCTGCTACCCAAGTACGTCTTTGCAAGTTCTTCGTCCTCATTCAAGCTCGCAAACTCGTTGCGCAGTCGTACAGAATCAGTGATCAGGAAATACACAATACGCTTATGATGAGGCTTGCGCTTGGCCTTTGCGAGCTGGTTTGCACAGGTAAGGAAATGATCCCATTTCTCGAGAGAATTGGTGTCTTTTTGGGGATTCGCTAAAGCGTTGTCGTCTGTACGAATCTAAGCAAGGTCGCGTCAGATACGTCCATCTATCTAAATATACAAGGCTAGGGGATCGTGTTTACCTGCATGCCAATGCTAAGAACGCTCTCCATATTGAAGAGGTTGCGATAGGCATTAATAAACCTGCGCGAGCCGATCGTCGGGCGGAAAAGATAGTCGGTTAGACAGCCAAATGTGTTCTCCTTGGTTAATCCCACTTGTGCCAATATATCGGGATAAATGGACGATTCTTTAAAAGTGCGGATAATGTACGCTCGGTTCGAGCGAACTTGGACGTACTATTCGTGCAGTTAGCGGCCTGTAATTCCCTCGAGAAAGCGCGCGTATACTTACAGTTCCATTCCACAATTTCCGGAAATCGGTCTGGCTACCATCTGGGAACATTGTTCGGCCGAGGACTTCGTATTTCTGGTTTAGCGTGTCAACTTCTTGGAAAGTAAGGCCATCCTCTGGTCGATCAAACAATTCCCGCATTTCGTACGGCTCAAACGACCAGTTAATGTTGGGTTTCTCGAACAGAGTCTCCAAGGGGATCGGGTTGCCATCGGCCCAGTGCGCCAAATACGCGCGGTCTGTAAGCAGAGCATAAAAGAAGGTAGAAATCATACCTGCAGACGTGTTAAGCTTATTAATTTGCTGTCCCCTCCACCTCCTCTTGTTTTATAAACATTACCACTCATTCTGTCTGCCAAACCACCACACCCACGGTTACCGTTCACAGCCACTTCCTTGCAATAGTAAGAGATGAACCGAGGTTCTTCCTCAAGATCTGCCAGTTTGTTTGCCCGGATAAGCTCAAGCTGCTGCAATCGACGCTGATGTAACGCCGTATACTTTTGCTGCCAGTTGCCACACTCTCCGTTGACGTTATATGGCATCACATCCGTAAATCCTCGCTGAGCGTCCCAAACATCTCGACAGTACCGATCCTTATCGGCAGGCGCGACCAGCTGGAGCGCCTTCAAAAGCGTAGGATCAGGTCCTGGTGGTGTATAAGAACCATCTTCACTTTCAGGGATAACCAATTCGTCCGGCAACTCGCAACTTTCTCCGCTATTATCAAATTGATCTGACACTGTTGTTGTATCGAGCGAGTTTTCCTTGGGGGATACAAGCTGTTCATCACTCGAACCGTGCAAAGAAGTTTCTGAAACCAAAAGACATTCAGCCAACAAACCAAAGGAAGTATTCGCAATGATAATAGCTTACGAGGATAGATCAATGAACCGACCGCCATCATCACAACAGCGCAGAGGCTGACTATTGTCAATGCTTTGGCAAGTTTGTACTTGAACAGTAACCCATCAGCATTGGTGCCTAGGCGTTTGTACGAAGGACCGGACACCATTGTTGACGAGACTGTGGCAATGCGAATTCGTATGCTTCAACGGCGGTCTTTTACTGCTGTCTCCCGAACGTAGCAAAAAGAAAAGGTCTCCCTGCAGGCGCCCAAAAATGGACTTGCTTGCCCCCACTTGCTGGCGGCAATCGAAAAGAGGAAAATTGGGAAATGCAAGAAAGACCATCTGCTGCTACTTGAAAGGTATACTGATTATTGATTAGATTTTGCGCTACACAAGGTATATCTTGCATCAACCGTAAACCAAATTTGCCCTGAAATGAGGCGAATTTTACGCCTAGTCAGTACATGATTTACGTTGGACGAAAAGCGTAATTTTGCGAACTTGAGCCATATTGGCGGTGCTGAAACCGATCGCATGAAAGCCTGTATCTAGATCACATTGCATACATACTGATACTGGCGGCGAAGATCAGCCCGAGAAAGATGTTCTTATGAGTGGCCTTACGTGTAGAGAATGGTATCGTCCTGACAAATCGCGCAGGATCGAGAGCAATATGTCTGGTACGGAGCACGGACAATGGCCCTGGGTTTAACATTTCGTGTAATAGCTAAAAAGACTATGTACTCAAGGGCCTTTTTGATGATTTTAACTGGTCCGCAGGACAGCATGCAAAAAAAGTACTGTAGAGTCCTGAAGAAGAGGGCGGCGTATGTAACATAGAAGCAAATCAAAGAGGGATATGTTTGCGGAAAGAGTTTTGACATACAGATTCCATTAACTATTTTTTACGACATGTAAACATGTAAATACATATAATACATAAACCAAACAATATCAATATATATACATATACATCATTGACGACATTTACAATAGCTCCATGCTCTCTTTTTTTTCTCCTACCTCTTCACGCGTGCTTCCGCCTGGTCATCGTCGAATTCAAATGCGCACTTTTGGATGTCTCTTTGTTCGACTCGCAGGAGCATAATCCGTCCATTCCTTCAACAGTCCCTCCCGAATATGTGGTTGTGATATCCATTTCAAGATTTCAGCAGCTGATTTTCGCTCCAACGGATTCACCCGCAGACAAAATCGCAGCAACTCCTTACTTAGTTCGCCGCATACTTGGCGTTCAAGCGCCATATCGATCGCGAAATCGCTTTTGACCGTCTCCCGAAGTTCTTTGAGTTCAGTGTCCAGGATACCATTCCAAGGCTGCGTCTCCGTAAACACCTTCCATAGAAGCGCCCCAAGAGAATAAATATCCTCCGCAGCCGGATGGATTCGCCATGGTAAGATATCGTGATCTTTGTGTGTACGCGGTAAGGTCTGTATCGATCGGTAATGCCGAAATCCATGGTCAGGCTTTGATGTGACCCATGGTAAATTTTTGCACCAGGACTCGACTTGTTCCTCGGTTTTTGGTAGCAGATCGTCATCCGCGAATTCGTCTTGTGAGCTTTTTGGCCTCGTCGTCCTCCACCATTGCCTGAACAGTTCCGGCTTGATAAAGCATGCCTTGCCAAAGTCAATCAGGTATACGTCCGCGCCTACGCTTCCGTCATCGAGTACTCGCTCCTTCGCTTCATTCACCATAAAGTTGAGCTCCGAAAGATCACGGTGCGCCAGGCCTTTCCCGTGGATCACCTCCATACAACGCAACATCTGCACTATCAAGTCCATCTTTTGGCACGCTGTCAGATGGTGATGCGAGTGCTTTCGTGTATACTCTTTCAAAGTCTTTTGGTATCGCGCCATGGACAGTCCAATGATTTCATTATTCTCATCGTCCTTAAGCACTTCCTTGATCTGGCCCATGTGGGGCTCGCCGCTCAGCAGCAAAAGTCCCACCAGCTCAGTCGAACGCTGAGAAAGCGTCATCCTTTGGAACGTCTGCACAACAACGGCATCACCATCATTGGGCACAAAGTACACCCGCTTAAAGTGCCCTTCGGCATCAGGCTTCACGTTGACCGTATGGCTGTATTTGCTAATACTAGCGACAGGAATATTCTTCTCATGGCAAACTAAATAAAGCGTGTTTATTCCATGAGGTCCATACTGCCAATACCTTACGTCGGGCGGCGTACTTACGCTCCAGTACTTTGTCCCAAAACCCCAGAGTACCTTGACTACTATTGCCGTTTTTCTCTAATTGTGTCCTAGCGTCAAACAGAAGCGAGCTGCTACGAGCGCCAGATTCGGAGGAAGCAAGGTCATGCACGATGGAATGGTGTGATTCAAATTCGTCATTGTCACCTGCAGCGCTTGTTGAAGTCGTCTCAGCCGCTTGCAACTGATTACGAGCTGTGGAAGATGCCAGATAGCTCTCCTTCTCGCATTTCAGCTTCCTGGGTGCCTTTTTGGATCCTTTTTTTGAGCAGCGTTTCCTCTGGAAACTTTTGCGGGTCTTCTTTCTTTTGCTTGATTCAACATCACCAGACAAGATGGCAACTCGAGGCAGGGAATTGGCACAAGCAGAAAGCTTTCGCTTGCGGCAAGCGGAGGGACTTGAGACGTTGCTATGATCCATGTCCTGGTTTAAGTAAGGCTGCATAAAAGCCGCCCTTAAACTTTGTGGTACAAGCCACCAGTACGTAACCGTGGCATGAACTGACCGGCTCGGCCGCAGCTTGTTGTTCTTTGTACTATTGAATCTTTGCGCTGCCCAAAGCCTACCTTGTACCCATCTAGACCATGCTCAATCACTAATGAAGAAACGTCTACTGGGCACCATAACACGAATATTAACTTGCCCGCAAAGTCGATTCAAGCGGCTAAATGCACATGCCAAGCTCAGATCGTTTTTCTTCCTTCGGCTGGAGGATTACGCGTCGAATGATATTAATAAGCGCCCTTTTGAGGTCGCCGGGATCAGTTGTTTTACTACGTGTTACAAGTTTGCATCGGCAATCCTGCGAATTGCTCATACTATGATGGAAGAGACAAAATTTTCTGCACAGAAGTTTCTAAACTCGAAGCGAAAAGCAATTAGATATTGATGATTACAGATTGCGACCAGAAAGAATTCTCACAACCACTTGCTTTTCATTCAACAATACGTAAGCAACTCCGGGTTACGTTTCCCTATGATATTCGTAAAGCCTGCTTGATTTAGCCAGGCTTAATCCCATCAGTATTGGCCTCCCCCGCATTTTGATCAGGTTCCTGGTATATATAATCCGTCTATGTTATATGCTACCATTACCACTCACTATGCGTCCTAAGTTTGATTCGGCTAAGCTTCACCTTATCTTTGCATTACGCGACAACGCAGCCAGGAGCTTGAGGACTTGGCTAAGAAGTCAGACTATGATGTCCACGAAGTCAAGGTGGTCATGCATGACCGAGATGGGCTGGCTGTCAAGACGATTTTGATGCCCGTCAAGCGTACCGTCTGGAACGTCGTTTGCTCGGACCAGGGAAAGGGCTAGGCTGGTGTCCGTTGGCGAAAACCAGGACGGAAGCATCCAAGGTATTCCATCATCAGTTGAAATAAGGATTTCTTTAGACCTTCTGTTACTGTTATCCTCTATGCAGGCAACAACAGAACCGGCCAGTTTGCGAATATGCTTCTTAGGCATAGCGCCAAAGGTCCAAAACAGAGAAAAACCAGTCGGCTAGCAGAGCTGGTCCCTGGACAAAAGCAGCTGATGAGCATGAGTCTGAGAAGCTTTGGAGGAAGCTGCACTCCAGTTTCGCGCGCTTGACGGCCAGCGCTCGTAACGATTTCGGCGCTGAGAGTGTCACTATCCTCCATAATGCGCACGTTAAACGCGCAAGATTTGAACCGTCGCCTACTACTTCGTCTGGCTCGAACGCTCCATGTGGTTCAGCCGGAAAATGCACTAATCGAAACAATGTTATCAAAGGACGCCTACTCCATGACCGTTCACAACCGGTTTGTAGAAATATTTCGCGGCGATATGTACAAACAAGTAAAAGGTAGTAGGATTATTCGCTTTTGTTATGACTTCCTTTGAGCGAAACTTTCGTAGACCAGGTGCCACCGTATTGGAAAGCAGCACACGCGCATCTGGGTCATCGGTAGATGCTCAACCTGCCATAACGAGCCAGCAACCGAACCGACCTAGTTCATTGTCGGAAACGGGTGGTGAATAGAAGCCACGACAAGAGCGTAAAACATAATGCTTGCGACATAATAACAGCATCTGAAGGATCGATGGGTTATGGCGAAGAGACGGCCTTTTAGATCGCTTGAACATGTACATGTTCTCGCTCGATCCGGTCCACAGCGTTGTACACTTGGGGGACGACCTTGACCTCGAGAGAAACGACTCTCTCCCTGGTTTGGATGGGCAAGCAATAGCTTGGTGCTGTAAGGCGTATGAGGTGAATCGAGGATCGCCGCTTGTCTACCTCTGGATATGCTTAACTGAGATTCCTGTATAGATATTTATGCACACGACAAATAGCACAGCGACACACTGGGCTCTGAAGGAGAATTTTGCCGAATATCATCTCCAGGCAATTCGTCAGAGGAGTACTGAACTGACGGCGTTCGCGGAGATTTCGCAAGACCTGCAGCTCCGAGTTTATCAGGTTTTGGGACGGAATAGGGTGGAGGACACCTTCATTAATACCTATATCCGTCCTTATTTGCATCGACTATCTCCACAGACGAGCGGTTCGAGCATCAATGGTACCTACTATAAGCTGACTACTGGGAAACTTCTACTGAAATCTTTATACAGCGCAAACGCGAGCATCGAATCGTTCCTGAAATGCTCGAGCCGGTATCGCCAATCCAGCCGTCTGCGGCCTGCGTATAAATGGTATGTGGCAGAAGTTACACATTTGGGCCGCTTTGTCCTATCAAAAGAAGCGGTACAATCTGATTTGTCCCTTTGGCATCCACCGCTGCACCTATCGTTTGGACTTAAAAGGCTCTGGTGCTTACAGGCTAGTTCAGTTACAAGCTTCTGACTTGGCTACCAAAACGTCCGATTATACTAGGCTGCCTGCCATTTTCACGGCATTTTCTCAAGCCAAGGTAGGTCTTTTGTCGTATTCATCTTTCGCGGCGCTTATTGATCGAGTGCTTGATAGAATATAACTCTACGTACGGCAGAGTAGGGTTCACCACTTGACTCAACTCGATCAAATCACGAGTCGGTTCGAGTCAACCCCCAACTCAACTCGACTTTACTCTACTTGTGGTGAACCCTACGGCAGAGAGCGTGGTGGCGCGGTTCCAAGTAGACAAACTGCAAATGATTGCCTCCAACTCTTTGACACCAGTGCACTGGATGCGGACGTGCTGCAAAAAAACCGAAAAGACCAGCCGGATCAAGACAGGCAGAAAAGCCGTGAAAAAGAGGCGAGGTCAATAATTTGTTGTAGATAGACTTATAAACAGCATCTTGCGCGGAATAAATCGGTCTTACAGACTTGACTGGGCGCATGCTCTTCGGTAATGGCATCACTATGGCTCTTTCACCTAGAGATCCAGAGGTGTCCCATGGGTCACCTCACACACTAACCACGGCAACCTCTCCACCGTCATCTACTACTCCCACAACCCACTTTCCAACTCCCCTCCCCATCCCTCTCGTTCTTCCACTTGCCAAGCCTCGACGGGCTCGTCGGGTCCATCAGTCTCTTTCCGATTGTCGTATTATAAAAGGAAATCACAAGTAGATCTGGGTGTCCCATCCAAGATACGTCGATTACTGGACATGT
>JSYX01000727.1:0-13534 GCA_000787465.1 Thermomucor indicae-seudaticae | reverse complement strand
CGCTAAGAGGCTTCGACTCACGTACATATCAGGATCCGATCTGTCAACAATAACACGAAAAGACCCATAGATACATATAAATTCTTCGAGAAACAGAGCGAATGTTGGCGACACAAAACTTTTTCTGCTCATCAACTGAACTCATAAATGGAATGCGAGCATGTGTTGCACAATCTGTCGCGTGGAAAGCATTTCTGCTTCGGTCGCAATGTCGCCTCCTAAATCACAAACATACGCTAGCATTGAATATTACATACCATGGAGCACTCCTGAATTACGTGGATAACGTGTATATATACTTGTATGTGCACAATGATGTATTGCGGAATGTTACTATTCCTAGGAACAAGTTGTGGTACAGCCCCAAACTGGAACGGGTTCGCGAATGGCATTTATTCCGTGTGCATTTATTGTAACATTTCCGGACCTTCTTTCACTTCTTTTTGTTCATAGTTGGTCTTGGCAGAAATATATAACATGAAAAACGAGTCTTCGAGCAAACAGTCAAAGAAGAAACCAAAGCCTTTGTTTAGCCTTTTTCGCAAGTCGAAACCTGCACCCGTCGATGAGTCGGCACGTCAAGATCTTCCGACACCGCGACAACCACCGGCTTCCGATGACGGAAACCACCGCCACCACCACCAGCAGCAGTGGCAAGGCCGACCACGAGCGATATCATCAGCAGCTGCTACTACCAGACCGATGCTCTTAACCGATCAGCAACGTCTTGCTCAACGTGCCAGGAGCTTGATTGCTCGAGAGCAGGCTTTAAACAAGCTTTGCGGTCATTCATCGTCACCTGGCAGCGGTATCCGCTCACTCCAACAACGACCTCCTCCACCCGTTCCAACATATTATCGACAGCACTCCCCTATTTCACCACGATTTCCTCAAAGAACTACGCCACCTTCGTCTCCAGCACCGTTACGTAAAGCTTCATCCGCATACGATCTCCAGAAAGCAGCACGACACCATCATCACGCTATACACCACTGTCAACAGCCCATACCGATTTCGACGCATCATTATCGCTACCCTAACTCCCCAGGATATGTGACCAACAAGGATGACGACGATGATGATTTGCCATTGGCAGCAGTAGCATCCCCGAAGACAACACCGACTGCTTCATTGTTAATGCAAGACGACTCGGAGGAGGAAGATGATAAGGACTTGGTACCCATTGCAAGCTTGGCAACCGGCCATCCATCCGGTCAATTTTTGTCAGCAGCCGACAAGTACAAGGAAAAGGTCAAAGAGCGATTAAAAATGGGCATTGATGATGATGAAGTGCCTATCGTACCACAACGGAAACATGTTGATGATGAAGCATTCTGTTTACCGCAGGCGGTTCAATAAAAGAATGTAGTTTTCCCTAAGACCCAATGTTTGATATGTGTCCCACAAAGGATGAGCGGTTAGCGTTATAATGGGCTTGGCAATTGTTCGATTCTTGTATTAAGCAATGCTCATGGCCTATTAATTAATAAAGGTCAAGGTGCCGTGCATGCTTTTCAATGCACAACCATTGCCGTTCCGTATCATAGACTTTCAGGCAATATCGTCTATCCTGAGCGCAGCGCAATGTAACCGATCGTAATACCGGAAGATGCGTTTTGGCTTATGCAAACGCAGGTCGACCAGTTCCTTAGCGTGAATCCCTATAAAAGACTACCTGCGAGTAGCTTAACAGTTCAGCACAGCAAAGTCAAAAGGGTAATGTACTGTAACTGATGAAGAATGGTTCCTAAGTCGTTTATGTCACGCCATTATGCCTTCCTTTTTTGCGATTCTCCTGTCAAGTAAGGGATCAGCCATGTCGTACCACTTAGTAAATTTTCACATGCCAGTTTGAAGTTTCTTTCTCACACTTTGCACTCTCTTTTTATTCCAGTGCTTTTCTCTTGATTGTACTAGTAATGGCATTACGACAGGCATTCATTGTTTCGGCTAAACGGTAATTGGGCAGAACATGCTGCGACCACCTGTAACTGACTCTATTCTCTCTCTCTCTGTGTGTGTGTGTGTGCAAAAGCACACCCTTCGGCAGCTTTGGTGGCAAACTTAAAGATCTAACTGGTGAGCTTGCGAAGAAAGGAGAGTTGAGCGTTTCTAATGCTTTTCTGAATAGCGGCGGAACTCGGTGGTCTCGCAGCCAAAGCCGCTTTGGCTCAGGCACCCAAAGACTTACCAGTGGATTCTGTGATTTTCGGCAATGTCATGCAAACGGATCCTGCAGGTGCCTATGTAGCTCGACACGTTGGCCATCGCGCCGGACTTCCGATCCATGTCCCTGCACTGACTGTCAACCGACTCTGCGGATCCGGTCTCCAGAGTGTTGTGAATGCAGCACACGAGATATTGTTGGGGGACAGCAATGTTGTGTTGGCCGGAGGTACCGAAAACATGTCATTAGCACCCTATACTTTGACGGGCGCTTCTCGCTGGGGAACGCGGCTTGGCGTGGATCTAACGCTTAAAGATTCCCTCTGGGCAACACTCACTGATCAGTATCCGAATCCGACGCCGATGGGTATCACTGCCGAGAATCTGGCTGAAATGTATAAAATCACCAGAGAGGAATGTGACGCTTTCGCCGTTCAAAGCCAAAACCGATTTGAGAAAGGTAATAGAATGAGCGTCATTGAATACTGGAAGAGAGACGCCACTTAACGCAGTATCGGCAGCCACCAAGGACGGAGTTTTCAAGGACGAAATCGTACCTGTGGAAGTGAAAGGCCGTAAAGGCGCGGTGGAGACCATGTCAGCGGACGAATACCCTCGATCTGGAGTCACTATTGAGAGTATCCAGTCTCTGAAGCCGGTGTTCAAAAAGGACGGTGTGACGACGGCAGCCAATGCTTCTGGTATCAATGATGGAGCTGCAGCTCTTTTGGTAGCCAGCGGAGAAATCGTAGAGAAATACGGGCTCAATCCTCTGGCGCGAATTGTGAGCTGGCAAGCGTCGGCCGTGGAACCTACACTCATGGGCTTGGGCCCAGTTCCAGCTATCAAGGGTGCTCTGCATCGTGCGAAGTTAACATTGGACCACATGGACTTGATTGAAGTCAACGAAGCTTTCGCTGCACAGTATCTGGCGGTTGAAAAGGAGCTCGGACTTCCGCGCGAAAAGACCAACGTGAACGGCGGCGCTATTGCTGTGGGCCATCCACTGGGAGCTTCTGGCGCACGGATCTTGACGCATTTGGCACATGCACTTCAACGTAACAAAGCGAAATATGCGGTTGGATCAGCCTGCATTGGTGGTGGACAGGTAACGTAAAACAAAACTTCCTGTTACGGATAAGCTCATAGCTAACGTGCGGGTAAATATTTATTAGGGTGTTGCTGTTATTCTAGAACGAGTTTAAAATAAACCTTTTCATTCCAGAAAAAAAAAACGGATCTCTACAGTTATTCTCTTTAAGGTTGGTTGGCTGGCTGGCTGTTCCCGTTATTCTGAGCTCTTGAAGAAGAGCTCCTGTAAGCGCGAGCTTCGATAGTACAAGGCAATTCTCCGTCCAAAGCTGACCAGTTGCAAACGATCCCAAAATTCGGGAAGAGGGTCCGGTGCGTTTAATCAAGCCTGCGCTTTTGTGGATCTTGATCTGCCAGCCATGATGATGACTGACAGCCATTTGTTGCCCACAGTAACAAATGATGGTAGACAACGGCGACATTTATCGTCATGGAGATAAATAAACTGTGTCGACAGGTCAGATGGTTAAAAAAATAAGCTACGGTGGCGAGAACGAAGTCTGCTAAAGATCCACATGAATTATAGAGCACGACTAAAGTCAGCGTACACAAGCTTTCTTTTTTAATCAACGAGCCCGTCTGTCAATTAAGGTCAGGCATGCATTCCATGCCCGAAAAGAGAAATTGATTGCCACGAGGTTCAAGGTTACGCAGAATGCTTACTATAATAGAAGGGCGATCGTCAAGTGTAGACTTTTTTGCTTCAAGATAAAGAACATTGTATTGGAGAGAGAGTGGTCATCAGTTTTGACATGGATTCAGGGGTTTGGAGGCGGGGGAATTGAACTGTTTGTTAGGAAGCGCGTGCTTTAAGAGAACATGATTGACTTTCATGGCATAACTCACAAAACTTACAATATCGCGGGTGTAACCTTGATGCGTGAGCTTCAAGCATGGCAACTTCAAGACAGGCACAGGCACACGCACTCCTGTTATTTTTCTTCTCAAGTCCCTTTTTTTCCTTCTTGATTCTCTTGTTCCGCATTCATTCATTCCAAAATCTCAAGATCGCCTTTATTTTCAAAACGATCGTCATCTCATCACCGCGCGATCGCCTATTTCCTCTCCTTTACCTTCAGCTTTACGATCGTTGGAAAAAAAGTTAACGTGCACCAATCCTTTAGCCACGTTATACCCACCTTCCCCTGTTCTTCTTCTTCTACTATATCATTCCTTTTGAAGTATTCGATCCAGTATGCCTTCACCTAATGCGGTTATCGAGTTACCTACTGCTAGTGATTCTATAACGAACAAGCCAGCAATGCAGAAATCGTCACTCTATCACACGTGTCGATCTGTGCTTTGTGGATTGGAGTCAGTACCCGGCTTTGAGCGCTACCTCGAACAACCAGAGGGGGAGGGCAGCCTTTCCAGTAAGGCGCAGAATGACCCTGTCAGCAAACTCTGGCATATCTGTCGGCAGGGGTCAAGTCTATGTCTCCTCTTTGATGCCTTGAAGCTTGATCTGGCCAACGATCCGCATAAGGACTGCAACCCCAACAAGCCTAAAGCCTGCGTCTATCACTTCATCGTGGCGTGCCGCGATTATTTGCATTTCCCACAAGACATGTTGTTTACGGTCACCGACCTTTACCAGGACGACACAAATGGCTTCGTCAAGGTTGGCTATTAACTTTTTAGTTCAACCCTTTTTATGATATCCGGACTTAAACTTTTTCCTTTTAGGTGGTGAATGCCGTCAAAGAGATATTGGATTTACTGGAAAAGGACGGCGTGGTAAGCACATCGCTTGACAGTCAGTCTGATCCAAATGCGCCCAAGGATATGCGTGACAAGGTTGTCTTTGAGCTTCTTGAGACGGAGCGAAAATACGTGCAGGATCTTGAGTCTCTTCAGGTAATAATAACAAACAGGAAGAATTTTTTACCGAGGTACTCAGCGCATGGACTGATGTCACACACATGCAGCACTATATGCACGAAGCACAGAAAGTTCTGCCACCAAACACGCTACATCAGCTCTTTGGAAACCTGAATGCGCTAGTTGACTTTCAACGACGATTTCTGATTCAAGCTGAAGATAATGCGGATAGACCGCCCCAAGAACAGCGATTCGGGAACCTCTTTATTACGCTTGAAGAGGCTTTTGCAGTCTATGAGCCTTTCTGCGCCAATTACGAGACAGCCCAGGATTTGGTTGTCCAGGAGACAGCCAAGCTCCAAAAGTTATCAGATATCATGTCACCCACCTATGAATTACCATCCATGTTGATCAAGCCAGTTCAGCGCGTTTGCAAGTATCCTCTACTTTTGCAGGAAATGCTTAAGGCGACACCAGAGGACTGGCCTTATTATGAGGAAATGAAGCAGGGATTGGAGGCCATTCAACGCGTAGCCAGCAAGGTCAACGAAACGCGTCGCAGACAAGAGAATGTGATGCTTGTGGATGACCTCGTACGACGTGTCGAAGAATCATGGAAAACTTCAGTGACTCAGTACGGTCTGCTTCAGCTCCATGACCGCTTTGTCATCCACCGCAACGAAGTCGACTATGATGTCTACTTTTATCTCTTTGAGAAAGCTCTCCTCATTTGTAGAGATGAAAAGGACGCAAACAAGAAAGGAAACGCTATTTCCATCAAGAAAAAGAAGAATGCCAAAGATGGCAGTGGTGGACTGATTGTCAAAGGGCTTATTGCAATCTCTCAAATCGCCCAGATATCCGACACCAGTCAAAATGGTATGGAAGCAACACAACCTTCCCGCTGTTTAGTACTTATCGACCTCTGCTGAATTAGGCAAATGGTCCTTGCGTCTCTACTGGTCGGAAAGAGATGGCAAGCCTCACAGTTTGCAGTACTTTAACCTCAAGTCGTTCATTATCAAGTGTCGAAACGACGAGCAACTAAAGCAATGGGAGTCCGCTTTCAACAAGCTTGTTCAGATTGAGAAGCGAGCGTCGCGCGAGTCTAAGGCAACGGCAGAAAGTCAGGCTACACGACCTGCGCAACCGGCGTCCGCACCAGCGTCGATCCGCGGACCTCGGACGCCTGGATATTACAGTGATGATACGCCCTCGCCTCTGAGTTACGGTGAAGAGGACGAAGAAGAAGCAGAGGAAGAGTCGGACGAATTTCATTCCAGCGACGACGAGCATGGCGATGCCTACAAAGAACGGATGCGTAGCCGTTCGCAGAGTGCCCACTTGTATCGGACACGGCAACGCACAGCAGATGGCGACCATTATGGACGACGGCCTGTACCTACGAGGTCAATGTCTTCGGCTCTCGCCAATGGACGGCAGCACCCCTATGGCAATGCCATGCCTGGGATGTCATTACCACCACTGCCGCGTTCGGATATAGATCCCAGCGGTATGTCTTCGTCTCCTCCTCCATCCTATCCACCGTCACCCATGACGAGTTATCCATCTTCACCTTCCGTATCGACACGCAGCAGTTCTGGATCAAGTCATCTGTGGCAGCGTCGAACACACGGAGATCAAAACCTGCTACCCACCGAGTTGATTGGACGGAGTCTGCTTGGTGACTGCGCTGACGAATACTCGGCTCTGTATAATAATGAGGCAAAGCTTCCTCCTGATGAGGTTTCGCAGACGCGTTCAAGGTCTCAGAGCAGCCCTGATATTCATCAGCCAGGCATGTTCGATGACGCTCCTGACATGCCAGCAGCAGCAGGCATCTACCAGGACGCTGCTAAGCGAAGTAGTAGCAATGGATGCGACTACGGACGGCAAGCAGACAATATCAAGGTCAAGCTAAACTATATGGGTGAAATTTACGTGGTGGTCGTGCCACTGGATATAGAGTACGAAAAGCTCATGGAACGTATCGAAAGCAAGATGCGACTTCATGGACAGACCCTGAATAACAGCTCGATAAGTCTAAAATACCAAGACGAGGATGGCGATTTGATCACGATTAGTTCGAATGAAGACGTCCAGATGGGTTTCGAGAACCGAGGCGCCAACAATACTGTCAACCTCTACATGATCTCCACTGCGTCATGACATCCCTACCTAGCGAACACACACAAAAATTCCCTCCGTCGCGAGATTCTCCACTCTTTCCTTTTTACTCTCCCTTCCTTTAAGTCCTTATCTATCTCCGTCTTTCTCGCGTGTACATAATCCTTCCCTCCTTTTACTACGAGGTTATATGAGAAGAATCTTGTTCTTGTGCTTTTTAACAATATTGAATCAACCTACTTACCGAAACTGTCGGTTCACGTGCATTTGGGGTTTTTGTAACTATTAACAATGCATGACGTTTGCTTGGTGTTGCTGCTCATTCTTCGAAGTCTGGGTAAACAATTTAACCGGCATTGTTACAAAATACCAAGAAAAATCCCCCGCACTTTCTGTTTTTTCCTTCTCTAATTGCATTGCATAATGCTACGACTTTTAGAAGAAAAGGCTGTCTTGCTGAATTCACAGTACGAACACCATAGAGAAGTCATTGAACGCATTATCTGTAGCCTTCTTCAACAAGTGGAATCTCTCGTGTTGCCATTGTCTGATCTGGAGGATGCCAAAGACTATATTCGAGACAAAGGCAAGGTTCGATGCAATGCAAAAAAGAAAGCCTTTTTGTTTTCGGAGAAGCGCTTACTGAAGATTATGTAGTCAACCTGTTTCGATACCTGCGATGCTGCGACTTTGACGAGAAAAAGACGGAGACAGCAATACTAGATACGATACAGTGGCGAGCGGAACACGGTATTGGACATTTGACATGGGAGTCGGTCGCGCCTGAATTCTTTGGAGACGGCGGATTTGCCTTCTTTCACAAACAGGACAGACTGGGACGACCGGTGGCGGTGGTGCGGATGCGATATTTCCCACAGTTTCGGGACAAGTCGAAGATACTGACGGAGCTCATGCGACCATACGCGTGCCTCGTGATGGAAATAGCCAGGAAGTGGATGCGGGACATCACGCTTGCCAGAGAAAGGGATCCTGACGAGCCACGCAAACTTGTATCGCAGATTGCAGTGATTATTGACATCGGCAAAGCGCCGTTCATTCCCATTGTAAGCTGAAGAGAAGGGAGATTGGGTTGGTCTGTCTGTGGAAAAATTCATTGGCGTGAGTAGGATGCACAACTTGTTCAGACTTTAATTGGGATCATGGACAAGAGGTTTCCTGGAATGATTGGATCGATTTACGTCATGAACTTTGGCTGGATGTATCAAGGATTATGGCAAATGATAAAGTATGTCTTGAGTGATGAAGCCAGGAGTCGCATCAGCTTTCCTTCATCCAAGGAGGTGTTGGAGGTTGTGCCAGAAGAGAATTTGTTGCAAGGTTGGTTGTTGTCATCAAGTCTTTTTACTTATCTACACTGACCTAAAATGTTGACAGAGCTTGGAGGTACTGATCCGTACGAGTGGAGTCTGGAATCAGACATCATATTGCAAAAGTATGCCACACCAAATCCAGAAAAGACCATAGTACCTTCACCTTTACCATCTCCCGTCATGACACCAGTTTCGACGAGATCGTCACAAAGCCCTTCAATATCATCATCACCCGAAGAATTTTACGATGCACCAGACACTTTCTCAGATACCACGAGCACTTATGCCACGCCTGGCACGATGACACCGATTGAATTACCACCCACTTGTGCAACACCGAGTACGCTGTGGTTGCCAGCGCGACCGTCATCACGAGCTTACAGTCGGATGTGTTATTGGACAGGTTTACATATGGGAGCAGCCTTTATGGAATCTTTTCTGGGTCAACGGACACGAAATCATGATACAGAGGATCATCATCATTTTGGTGTTAATGGTCTAGCATTAATGGACCGATTAATAGCTTTGCAGGAGCAGCAACTGAGTGAACTACAGGAGCAACGCAAGGGTTCTTTTGATGGATACGAACTCGCCGAATATCGCCGACATACTCCTCATTTTCCACACTTGTTACCGCCTGACGACCCCCAGTCCGCCTACGCTTTGGCTCCCGTGCGAGTTCAGATACACCGTATCGAATTCCGATTAATACGACTTACCCGTCGATTATTCCGTTTATCATTTGCCTACAAAGGTGCCATCTACTGGGTGCTTCTCTATATCTTTTTACGCGGTCCTGTCGAGCAGGTAATCCGTCGATCACTGGCGACCGTGTTTACGACACCACAAAAGATCACGTATACTACGATTGGTTTGACTGCGGCTATAGCAGCAACCATTGGATCATCCATAACTGCTTCCTTGGAGCGGCCCCGCTCATGATGTGTATAGATCCCTCCTCTGCATCTTCGTTGTCCACTATCTGCATTACTCTTCTTCCATCCGTTTATTGTAATCAACTAATATCTTTTACACCCACACACACGCACATACACGTATACACAGTGCATTTGTTTTTATTTCCTAATATAATCCGGGAATCAAGCATACTTTCTTGGGTACCTTTGGGAATCGAGCCATGTACCATTGCCGAGTGTTGTAAGCGCGAACACAGAGGTAGGCAGCTGATTCCAGTTGAAAGACGACCGTCAGTAAATTTTGGGAAACCAAAGCCATGCCAACAAATGAAAGAATCTCGCCCAGCTGTTATCATTGCAAAATGAGCTATTTCTCAGTCACGAAACACGTTCTTGTTCGTTTACATACGTAGTGAGGGCACCAAACGTGACGGAACAAGCCGCGATAGGGGATCTGATATGAACAAGAGGGGTTGATTGGGATGAATGGGTTTTCGATCTCTGGATTTCTCTGACCTTGTACTCTTTGCTTCCGTCTTTGCGAAGATCCGAAAGTATTCGATGGTGATAGTGGTTGATGGATTCGCCGAGGATAAAGAGGAGGATACCAATCTTGACTTCTGGATGGGATACCTTGGTATCAGGCACCGAAGCAGTAAAGTACAATAACGCAGCAGTGAATGTTGCATAGCACACTGAAATGGCCATCGCATCACCGATAATGGCGACTCCAGAATATCGATGCACATATAAAACCTCCTATCATGTCTGCGTTAAGAAGACAGCCTTGATCATGCAAACAACTTGTACTTGCAAAGATCCGTTTGGCGTAATGTATAAAGTTAATGATGGCTATCAAAAGGACATGGCTCGGAGGAGTAGCAGTAACATAATAAAAGTGATATAAAGCGGCAAGTGAAAGCATGGATGCCGGGGTATAAATGATAAGCATGCCTATACGCGATGGTACCTAGCCAAAGGGTGATCAATATGGATTATGGCTCCTATTTTCCACTGCTGTTACCGTGGATGTTTTCTTCTTCTTATTATTATCAGCAAACTTGGAGTAACCCAGTCGTGTGTCCGGTTTCAATTCGCGGCTAACCAAGACGTAGCTAGCCACGACAGTTGCACAGACTAGTAATAGATTGCTCCTAGTTGGTTCAAAGAAATACATTGCTCTTTTCTGGAAATACAGAAAAGAAGAAAGACAGCGTACTTTATAGGGGAAATGAGTGCTTAGGTATACTGTTCAAGCGATTCTTTGTTCGTTGTTTTTGGAAAATTGATAGCTCCGCCATCCTCACTCGCACATATTCCGATCGTCCGTCCACTTAGCGCCTCCTCTTGGTAGTTTCTGCGTTTGCCTGATATAGCGCTACTTATGTTGAGATTGTTCCCACCGGATACAATGTCCAGCATTCATGCAGCAAAGTTTTTCCTCGCCGTGGATTCTAGTGGATATGCTATATAGCTGATGATCTGCGGCAACATCATCCTGAGACTATCACAGTTACTATGAGTGCTGATACATATCAATCATGGACTTTACAGCAAAGTGTAACTACTTGGCTACCATTTCCTGGAGTTTCAGCTCTAGCATGTTCACTTATCGAGTGCTTATTGACGAAAACCGAAGGCTTGAAACAACTATGGGCTTAAACTGTTACCTTCATCCTACTCCCTCGTCCCAACGTCTTCGATGACCATGTCAATTAAACCTCCATCCTTGACCCTTTTCCGTCTTTCATTCGCAGATGTATTCAAACGTCGATGCATGATCCATGCACACAATTCGCCGTCCTCGGCTTTGTGAAGGCAAATGCGCTTATGCTCTTTCGAAATACCGACTTGCGGGGAGGTTGTGGCTATCATTGCCGCTGTATCTGTTGATATACTAAACCGACGGTCACCATCGAAGACGCGAGCGGGCCGAGATTAACGTCACGCTGGGTAATGCTGGTCCCAAGGTACTAATTGCACTCCCCAGTAAAAGCCAGCGTATAAGTCGGGGAAGTCTGCAGACAGTGAGCGTAATCCTTTCAAGCTTTTTTGCAGCTTTAAACGTCCTTGCATTTATCTATTTGACGTCATGCCACTCAAAGATATTACTTACGATACTTGCAACCTAACATTGAGATCTCGGAGCAAAAGCGTGCAGTTATTTGGGAAACCTAAAATGTCATACGGTGAGATTGGTAACAAAAAGAAGCTTCTGCGATCGACTGTACAGCGAATGGTATAAAATAATAAGAAAATGCCACGACAGCTTCTAAGAGTAGAGCAGGAAGACCGAAGAAGTTTTCACAACGGTCGCTACGAGTCATTGGGCGCAACACCAGGAGTAATCCGCGTGCTCCATTAGAAGTCTATCATGTGCAAGTCTCCGCGATATTCTGGACGTTTCCTTGCGCACATTCAGCATTGCTATGCATGATATTGGGTTTTTCTTTGCGCCGCCCTGTTCGTAGACCCAAGTTAACAGAGAGCCAAGTGGGAAGACGGTTGCGACGGGCACAAGAATATCTCAGTTGGAAAATGAGCAGTGCAGAAAAGTCATTTGGTCTGATGAGTCTAGATTCTTCGTGATGGGTAATGACGGACGAGGGCGCATGGTTTTCGGTATCTCGCTCGAGTGTCCCGATGTAGCGACAGGTCATCGCGATCGTTGCCTACGTTGCTTCTCGGAAGAGCATAGTCTAGAACAATGCCCTGTCAAAATAATGTAAGTGTGCACTCAAGGAAACGTATATTTCGTGTGTCTCATCGTTTGTTTTTGCCAGATTGAAAAGCGTCTGTGCGATTTGTATCTTGCCTCCAGCAATTGGAGACACTTTTTTCCATACTCGTCATCATACCGGCTGGGGCCGTAACTGCCAATGCCAAGGCACAAGAGTGGTATTGTCTGGTTGCTAGGCGGTCTGGCGAGCGAAAGGCGTGACCAGCGACATGTGGGTTTGCCCTTGGAAGCCAAGGACGAAGTCGGATACGGTTAGGGTTCCGAACAGAGCTCTGGTCTCTGGTTTCGCTCTGGTTCTGCTCTGGTTTTCTTTTGCTCTGCCCTGCTCTGCTCTGCTCTGCTCTTGTTTGCTCTGGTTCCTCTGGTTCCTCTGGTTGACTCTCGTTCTTGAAACCCCCAAACGTGGAGAGGAGATGCTTTAGCCGGATGTAGAATTATAGGACGATGTTTGGGAAACGCGCAAGAGGAAACCAATAAGAAGTTTGTTGAGACAAACAGACAAAAAACCTTCCTCCGCGAAATCGCCGTCGCAGACCAGAGCGAACCAGAGCAGAGCAGATCCGAGTTCGACTCTGCTCTGCTCTGGTTTTTTGGTACC
Source organism: Thermomucor indicae-seudaticae (assembly GCA_000787465.1). Taxonomy (NCBI): domain Eukaryota; kingdom Fungi; phylum Mucoromycota; class Mucoromycetes; order Mucorales; family Lichtheimiaceae; genus Thermomucor; species Thermomucor indicae-seudaticae. The sequence continues at coordinate 742 of JSYX01000727.1, read as the reverse complement.
TTAGATACGGTGAATGGATCATAAAAACCACCGACATAATCCGCAACACCCTGCGTGTCCTATACTACCCTTTATCTTTGCGACTTAACAATTGCATAATGCATCATATCAGCGATAAAGAGCAAGATCGTCTATCTGCGGCCATTGATCCGCGTTGGCAGATGCTATGGACCGCTCAGCGCGATATCCGGTTGCATGCCTGCCCAGCGACCACGATCGTCAACATGCTACACAGTTTTGATTTTCGAATAATAGGCGGAGATCTTGTTTGGGTGTTCTTTACGGATACGAAATTTATGAAAAGAAGGAGATGTTCTTATTGAGCAGCATATCAAAGAGTCAACCGAACTTGGGAGTGGTTCCGTAATGGTTTGAGTAGAGGTGCGAATATACCGGATAGGATCGGACCAGGTGCCATGCAAATACGATCCGGTTACTGTGCTCTTGTATCCGATCGGTATACGGTGGATCCGTGATCCGATCCGTTTAGGGTTCCGCCAGAACCCTGGTTGTTCTGGTTCTGCTCTCGTTTGCTCAGGCTCGCTCTGACTTTTGGAACCCCGAATGAGATGCACCCTGCCTCAGTTTGCTTTCCTCCATCGGCCCAAGGAGCACACCACCAGCAACCTTTGGTTCCGGACGATCCACGGCAAACTACCTGTCGTATATGATGATGGATTGATAGAATGAAGTATGGATGGATGATCAAAGATAACCAGAAGGTACGATGGGACTCCACACG
>JSYX01000725.1:0-15420 GCA_000787465.1 Thermomucor indicae-seudaticae | reverse complement strand
TTACCGTCAACTGAAACGTTCACCGTGGAGATTAGAATCAGCTGCCCTTTGAGCAGCAGAGAAATCTCCACTTTGACCGAAAAAGAACTTTCTAATAAAGTACCTTGCTATTCAGTGCTCTGTTAGTGGTTGTCGAAAAGAGTGTGAAAGAGCGGACATCGATGGAAACAGCAAACAGTTCAAGATCTGCATTCACCCTAAAGTAATTTGGAGTGAGATGACGCGTTGAGTCTTTCAGATCTAAAACGACGTAAATTGCTTGCTGTTTTTTGCTTACTTTGTAGCTCATTTTTTTCATGGCATTAGTAAAACCACAAAAGACCAAGCGGGCGACGGAAAAAAAGGAACAACCAAAACTAAAAGTTCGGAATTCGCGACAATCTGTACAGAGATGCACTGATCAGTGCTTAATGAGAACCGCGCATTCACCTTTGAGAAGTCTCAAAATGCAAGGAATGTATACCTGATGCGACATCGTGACTAAGCATCAACCTTCACAAAGAAAACCAAGAAAAAAAATAATTTTTTGGTGGTTTCCTTTTTGGGCTTCTACGGGACAAAAAAGGCCTAGCGCCAACACCCTATTTTTTTTAATAAGAGCGTTCTTTAGAAAAGCAATAACTTTTAATCTCTATGTCTACCTACACATTTTATTAGCTCAATGTACTGTCCCAAGATTATGTCTTGATAGCATAGCTTAAAGGCCAAAAAGTTGCAGAACACGACAATCACTGGAGCAAAAGACAGCTTTTTTGTGCCGCAGATAGCCAAAAAAGAAAAGTCCAGTAACGCTTATCGAGATCAGATCAGCAACTAAGTAGATACCTTCGTCTTGCATGTCATTCGATGGCACCCACAGTTTTCCTAACTAACTAACTTTTGCCATCACGTATAGGTTTCGATACTTGAGGACTTCGGTCTGCAAAGCACAGCAACAATGGGCCACACCATGTGAATCAGGGTTCGCTGTGGTACAACGTGGGAATTTGGCCCGAGCAACAAGGGAAATCCGGAAAAGGTAACGTTGCTTTGAGTAGATCGACAGCGCGATAGGCCTTCAGCTATAAATGCGTGACAAATTGTGTTGCCGTGTCTTTTTCTTTTCTTCTTCTTTTTCTCTTAACTTCCCTTCGAAAATCCTTAAGCTATGGACACTGGCCGTATTTCACTGCCTCCAATAAATTCAATGCTAAACGGTCCCTCTCGCAAAGGGAAAAGAGGTTTGTGTTATCGTCGTTATATCTATCTGTTATCAGTCAACCAACTGAGGCTTTCATTCGTTTTATTCATGTTCAGAAAAACGTGCCGATCCATCGAATAGTCATCAAGCACATAGACGAGATGGACAAACAAACAAAGATATTCATTATGGGTTACTCTCAGGGCAACCGGAACTCCCCGCATCGTTGCCATCATCAGCTGATGTCTACGCGAGACATAATAGCCCCAAGCAAAGGAACAGCACTGTCTTAATGGCTCCGACTACTGGTGCAATGGATATTGTTGCTGATCACAGCGTAGTAGCGCCGGCACAACCCTTATCTCCGGACTCTGCTATTTTCCCTTTCGAGCAGTTCCACAAACCAGTAGCCAAGATGTGTGCACCCTCGAATATACCGTACATGCAACAACAGCCGGATCATTTTCGAAACGATTTTAGCGATAGCATGGTTCAAAACCGTCATTTTATGGAGCCTGTTATGAACGCAAACAGCACAGCTGCGATTGTTGTGCCGTCGTCCGACACAGCTACTACTAATAAACTGTCGCGCAGTCAGTCTTATCACAAGCCTACTATGCAGTACCAACGTTATCAGCACAGAAGAGCATATTCAGCCACAACGGATCCAACAAGCCTATTCGAAGCTTCATCTCTTCGCAGAGCAGCCGCTGCTCAAAATCTCCCTGCAAGGGGACCCTCAGCGCAGCAACAACAACCGGAGACTGGTGCTGTCGGTGGTGGCAGCAACCATCATCGATACCGTTGTGCTACATGCAACAAGACCTTTTCCCGTCCGTCATCTTTGCGCGTACACATGTACTCACACACAGGGGAAAAGCCTCATGTCTGCCCTCACCCAGGATGCGGACGCCGTTTCAGCGTACAAAGTAATATGCGACGCCATCTGCGTGTTCATTACTGCTCGTCTTTTTCAGACCAGTCCACTTCGCAGGCTGAAGAGGATGGTACAGAAGACGATAACCCTGCGGTGCATTCACCGACGACGACGATTGCTCCCATCTTGCCAATTGACAAGGATGATGACCAGCTGATTGCCTTTCAGGACAGCTACAAAGGTAGAAAAAAGGATCACGCATGATTATTAGCAGCAGCTTGAAACTGAATTGGTCTCTTTAACATGGACTCCTTCCCTTGAGACAGTCTAGAAGCTTCATTGCTTATACATACATTTTCTCCTCTTGCATCCTTCACACTTCTTCTTCATTAACTTAGTTATCCCTCTTGAAAAGGAACCGTCCTATAAAAGCTGCAAAAAGCCAACTTAAAAAAATAAAGCTACCGCGATAAAGTGGAAACGTTAGAAGGCCTTTTATTGCATCATCCCACAGAGGTTCTCGTAAAATAAAGACAGCTTTAGGTCGATGAATCGTATGAAAGGAAGAGATGATAAACGGGTCGGCTTACGCAAGCAGACCGTTAACAAAGATTCATAAAGACTCCAAAAAGTCACAGAAATTTTCTGCTTCAACGCAACAGTGCTTCTTTATGGCTAGCGACAAAGCAGTGGAGAGCCTGGAAAAGGCAATTGAAGAGACTCGATTGGCAGACGATGTCCAAGAGAATGAGGCTTCGAATACGGCCATGAATAGCAGTTCTGCAAAGAAGAAAAAGAAGAATAAAAAGAAAAAGGCCGCTGCCCAGAATGGGGAGGCAGGTATGTCCTCAGCCAAGTCTACAGCAGTGTCCTGAATCGTTAATTCCTGTGCTTCACACCGGCTCGTCAGAAGCTTCAAATGAAGCTGAACAAAATGGTGACGCAAAAATAAATGAAGAAGACGATGAGGACGATGGTGAAAAGCCAACAGAAGAAGGAGGCGAAGGCGGTGGTAATACAGTAGATCTTGCTGAGAAAATGGCTACGATATACTTATTTACTTGGTTAGCTAAAAAGAAAAAGAACAAGAAAAAGAAGAAGAAATCCACTCCATCAGCACAGACAGAGCCGCCAACTATACCTGTCTCAAAACTGTTTCCCAACAAGATCTACCCGGAAGGAGAAATCCACGAATATCGAGACGAGTAAATGCAACATCTTCCTTGAAGCCTGTACGCTAACTAACCTTGAAAAATCAACAGCAACCACTGGAGAACAACAAATGAAGAAAAGCGTGCAGCTGAGAGGTTACAGGCAGATGACTATAACGATATGCGCAAGGCTGCCGAAGTCCACAGACAGGTGACTATCTCAGTGTTCGCAAATATTGCCTCACCCATTATTACTGGTTGATCTTCTTACGCTACTAAACGAAAAAAGGTTCGAGCCTACGCTCGGAAAGCAATTAAACCAGGCATGACCATGATCGAAATTGCAGAATTGATTGAAAACGGTACACGTGCTCTTATCGAAGAAAACGGACTGGAGGCAGGTATCGGCTTCCCTACGGGTTGCTCTTTGAACCACTGCGCTGCCCATTATACACCCAATGCTGGTGACAAGACTGTTCTCAGCTATGATGACGTGATGAAGATCGATTTTGGTACTCAAGTAAATGGTATACGTGTAGCAAAAATAAAACCCGAGGAAAGCAGTATGAGGTTATTCACAATCCTATTTCCATGCAGGTCGCATTATTGATTCCGCTTTCACCATGCACTTTAACCCAAAATTCGATAAACTCGTCGAAGCTGCCAGGGAGGCTACCTATGCTGGTATTAAGGAAGCTGGTATCGACGTACGGTTATGCGATATTGGAGCAGCTGTCCATGAAGTCTACGATTCGTACGAGATTGAATTGGACGGTAAAACTTATGATATTAAACCTATTCGAAACTTGAACGGACACACGATTGAGCCATATCGCATCCACGCTGGAAAATCCGTTCCAATAGTCAGAAATTCAGGCGACGAAACAAAACTGGAAGTAAGCTTCCTCTTCATGAAAGGTTCAGAGTCTGTATTTTTACAATGTTCTTTTATGGTATATATAGGAAGGCGAGCAAGTCGCCATTGAGACGTTCTGTTCCGTAAGTATTATTTACCTTCATGAGACCAAGGCACAACTAACGGTAACCCCATCCGTAGACTGGACGCGGTTACGTTATTGAAGATGGCGACTGTTCTCATTATGCAAAAACTTTTGATGCTGGGTTCGTTCCCTTGAGGTAAACGTCTGATCACTGCCACTCTATTATGACAGGTAGATTAATAATTGCAATGGGATACACAGACTACCGAAAGCAAAGTCCCTGCTTGCAACCATCAACAAGCATTTCGGAACTCTTCCATTCTGCAGACGCTACTTGGATCGCATAGGGGAGGATAAGCATTTGATGGCTCTACGAAATCTAGTTTCTTCTGGCGTCGTGACAGCTTATCCTCCTCTTTGTGATGTCAAAGGTAGTTATACTGCGCAGTTAGAACACACAATCCTTTTAAGACCGACCTGTAAAGAGGTATATACAATTCTTGCAGCTACACTTGGTTGGTTGGTGTTGATATACTTACTTTGGAACTGTTTTTGGTTTAGATCTTGTCAAAAGGTGATGATTATTAGACCATTATGCACGAAACATGAACAAAGAGGCTACAGGCGTGGCCGTTTATGTGTGTGTAAAAAATTTGGCTTTCCCGTATATCAGGCATTTATGTGGATGTCTCGTTTCGCTAAACGATTGGTTGGTTGTCCGTCTATTGTTCCTCTTGAGCTTTCTTTCTACGTTCATCCCAAGCCTTTTTGATAGCTGGGATGCTGTCTATGAGCTATTCCGGGAATCTCGTCAATTATCCAGCGGGCTTGATGACTGTGGTCTTTTTACCTGTTCCTTCGACACCCCATCTTGTATGCTGCGAAGCACACGATCGACGGTCGACTGATGGTTTCCATCTGGCTTATCATCTCGATACCTCATAAACCGCCAAGGCGATTTCAGTTGCAACTTTTTCTGGAGGTCTGGGTCGTAGTTGCATTCAATAATACGGCCCTGCAACTTCATGGGATTGGTACCAAACTGCTTTTTCCATTCCTCATCCGTAATTCCCAGGTCGTCGAAATATTCGTACTGATCGCCTCCTTGCCACACGAGGAGTTCTATTTTCGGTACGGCTTGTAAGTCCTTGACGCCCGGTAAAGTAGTGCTGTTAGGAAATTCAAGCTTCACTTTGAAATCGATAGAATTTTCATTGGCAGGTTTCCACTTGATCCTGTAATAGAGCCGTTAGACGACTATAGTCGGATCAACTGAAAGAGAATCGTTGCGTCTTACATTTTGTCGGATGTTCCCAGTGTATAGGGTGCCTGTACTGAGGTAAATATGAGGCCGTCGTTGCCATGCTTTAGGTTTGGTATTATTTGATTCAGCACCATATCGAGATGATATGTGTTTTGCTGCTCTTTGAATTCGACACTAAATATCCTCTTTAGCCAACTGACAGTTAATCAGATGGAAAGTTTGTACCTAAAGGGCTGGTATTTCAGCATATGTGGATTCTTTTGCAACATTAGTTGATGTGGTTTAATGATATCAGTCCTGAGATACTGTTTGATTCATTTGCGTTAACGGATATTCTTATGAAAACGCTCCTCTGAAATCATCATCATTACTTACACCAAGTCGTTTCATCAAACTTCGTGAAGTAAGCAACATTTTCGCGATCACTAAGCAATCGAACAACAGGAATCGGAGGCGGGTCTGTTAAGCGCACCATTGTTCGAAATGAAAACATGTTCCTGACAGTCGTTCAGCGTTTTCATGACTCACTTCTCCGTTTGGTTCCCTGTCCAATACAAACTCGCCATCGATAATAGTGTCTGTGTGGCATTTTCGAAAGGACGGATCTTGCGGGATCGGGAATCGCATATTGCTGACGACATGGAAGTTACTTTTGCGATCGAACTGTGCCCCTCGACAAGGTTAACGCTCGCGATCAGATACGCTTTAAGCTGAAGCTATTATCTACCAGGTAAACTTCCGGTTCTTTTCGTTCGTTGGTCATTATAAGTGCTAAGCAACGAACACCATCTGATTTTTCTGCGACGAAGTAACTGCAAGTAGAAAATGAATGTTAATCGATGCCCCATGTGCTCCGAAAACAGACAAAACACGTTGCAAAGCTTCTTGAGCACAAGAAAACGTACTCTTCATTTTCCAGTTCTTTTAATTGTGCGGTACCGAAGCTGACAGGCTGTGCGCCCGGGAATCTGACGGAACGAAATCAGTAAGACAGATTATGCGTACGGCAACTATACACAGGCACCTATATTTCTTCATTTGCAAAAGCTCTGCGACTTTTTCCTTTAGCCACCTATCATCTTTAACCGGGATGCCAGGTATACTCGGAACAGTGGTGTGATTGCTCATTAGGGTGTGTATTGGTTTTGGGTATTATAAGGAAGATTGACAAAAAAAGAAACTGACTATTGGAAATCTTTTTGGACCGCAGCAAACGGGGTGCACGACAATTTTGCCGCCACGCGTTCGAATTTCTTTTTCATTGCATTTTTTTGCCGGCCAACAATCAATAATACGACAATGTTTGGTAAAAGTGCATTCGGTAGCTCCGGAGGCTTTGGTCAACAACCCCAACAAACGTCAGTCTTTGGACAACAGCCACAGCAACAACCTTCGGCATTTGGAGGTAAGTCGAAACTGAGTTCTTATTAGATGCGTAAGACTGATTTTTGGATTTGAAGGATTTGGATCAACTTCAACACCGGCCACTTCTGGAAGCACAGCTAATACATCTACAAGTGCATTTGGTCAACCTGCTCAGACGAGTGCGTTTGGCTCAGGAGCAACGACTGGTAAATTTTCCGTGATTTGCAGATGGTTCTTTCCATGAGGAGTCCTGTTAATTATTACTGCGGACGTATCTTTTAGGAGGTTTTGGCACTAGCACTGGCTCGGCTTTCGGTCAGGCGAGACCTTCTGCTTTCGGCGGAAGTTCTGCTTTTGGCACAAGTAAGAATGATATGAGTACTAAGAACGACCATGCCACTAACGAAAATGTATTTGAATTTTCACAGCGCAACAACCTGCGACGACTGGATTTGGCGGCTTTGGCTCTTGTAAGATATCTGATTTATTTGAAAGCTTGATGTGGGGTTTACTGACATGATTTATACAGCCACAGGAACGACTTCCGCTTTCGGCTCTACAACGACTCAGACTGGTGGTGGACTATTCGGACAAAGTCGCCCAAGTGCCTTTGGAACCACAACGACATCTGCCCCCAGTGCGTTCGGTGCTTCGACTACTACGCCGACGGCTTTCGGTACGCAAACACAAACTGGGTTTGGGTCCTTAGGTCAAACCTCGGCATTCGGGCAGCCTGTTGGAGGTACAAATCAGGGAACTGCTATTGCAGACTTCACGCCAACTCAAGACCGTGATGCTACTTCTGGCGTTAACAACTTCTTCCAAACTATCACGGCTATGCCACAGTACCGCAATTTCTCTCTGGAAGAACTTCGATTACAAGATTATATGCAGAACCGAAAAAATGCTGGTGCAGCTGCAACCACGGGCTTTGGATCAACTGCGACGGGAGGGTTCGGTACTGGCACTGGTGCGTTTGGCCAACCAGCCACTGCAACACCATTCGGGCAACAGACGACAAGCGCCTTTGGACAGCCTCAAACGTCAAGCGCATTTGGTAGCACGAATACTGGCACTGGCCTTTTTGGTCAAACGCAGCAAACGGGAACTACTGGATTTGGAACTTCTAGCACAGGCGGCTTTGGTACGTCTGGCTTTGGCACCAACACTTCCACGGCCTTCGGTGGCACGGGTACAGGCGGTTTCGGCGCAGCAGCAAACATAGCTGCCAAGCCTCTTTTTGGTAAGCATTAGCTTGAGTCTGTATACGCGGCGTTCTCTAAAAGAGTATGGAATTACAGGATCGACGCAAACAGGCACCAGTGGGTTTGGTACATCGACAACTCCAGCATTCGGTCAATCAACTACCGGAACTACTGGTTTCGGCCAAACAAATCAGCAACAGACAGGTTTTGGTGGTTTCGGACAGAAGCCTGCAGGCACTACGACGACTGGTGGATTTGGCGGTTTCGGAACAGGATTTGGCTCGACCGCGACTAGTAAGCCAGCGACGAGCTTCTCATTCAATCCAGCCGGAACTCAAACTGGTACGACCGGTACTACGGGTTTTGGTGGATTTGGGGGTACCGGTACTGGCACCACTGGTTTCGGCACAACGCAAACGTCTCAAGGAGGTGGTTTATTCGGTGCTAACAAACCGGCAACAAGCGGTCCTTCGTTGTTTGGAGGCAATCAGACGCAGACGACTGGGACAACGTTTGGTGGCTTTGGTACGGGCCAAACTGGCGGGTTTGGCACAAGTGGAGGTGGTCTTTTCGGTCAAAAGCCTGCCGGCACAACTGGTACGACCAGTTTGTTCGGTAACACTCAGGGCACTGGCACAGGCTTTGGAGGTTTCGGTACCCAACAAACGAGTGGCACTGGAACATTTAGTTTACCTACTACAGGTGGCTTGACGTCTTTCGGTGCTTCTGGTTTGCAAGCCGGCCAACAGCAGCAACCGCTTATTGCAACTGTTGATAAGAACCCTTACGGTACAAACCCACTGTTCGACACATCTAAACAACCGACATCAGGAGCAAAAACTGGCCCCAGTGCTGTTGCTTTAGAAAGTCCAGGCAAGAAACCTACTTCTCCGCATTATCCTATGGCACCGCGTGTAGTATCCAAGATTAAGCTACGAGGTTTTGCGTTCACACCCACTAGCCGAACAGCTACAAAGAAGATGAGCTCTCTTGAAGGTATAGATGATAGCGCTGTTTTGGGTGTCGGTGCGTTCACGCCCCGTCCCAGCAACAAGAAGCTCGTATTTGACAAAGTCACCACTGATGACATATCGGCTCTTGTAAACAAGAAGACTACTACACCGAAAACCCTATTCGATCCGAAATTGGAGCTTGTTGCTTCCAAGAAGAAAGAAACAAAATCAGCCGCGGAACAAACGGCACGCCCGTCCTCTGCTTCATCCTCCTCAACAATGAATGACGTGCCGCCTGCAGCACTTTCTGCGGCCAGTAGTCGTCACGGTTATTACTCTTCGCCAACTTTGGAAGCTTTGGAGTCTATGATGGAAGAGGAATTGAAGCATGTGGAGAACTTTGTCGTGGGTCGTCAGGGTTACGGAGAAATACGATTCAAGAAGCCCGTGGATCTGTCCAAGTATGATGTGCATGAAATCATGGGAAAACTAGTGATAATTGAGGAGAGAACTGTGGTTGTCTATCCTGACGAGTCTGAAAAGCCCCCGGAGGGCCAAGGATTGAACGTACCAGCTGTCGTAAAACTCGAAAGATGCTATTCTATCGATAAGGATACCAAGCAACCTATTAAGGATCCAGAGCATCCTCGCGCCAAGATGTTTGCTGCTAAGCTCCGCAACCGAGAAGGGGTTAAATTTATTGACTATGACATCAACCGTGGAATTTGGGAATTTGAAGTTGAGCGTTTCTGACATTGCAAATTATCATAACATATCTCATTTGTGTTAGCCAAAGACAATAAAGTGCTTATGTATCTGTTTCCTATTTTATCTTCGATTATAGGCGTTCTATCGTACACAGAGATTAAGAACGCCTACGCCTGTAGAGTTTACTCTGTCTGTTCGTCACGCTTTCCTGTCAATACTTCATCCGATTGACCGTGACTCTTGGATTATGTAGCCATATTACACTTGTTTATTACGGATGTACGGAATATGTTACAAGTACACAAATAATCTTGAACTGTTACCTTCAACATGTAGTGGTATCGTGCCCATTGTGCTGTCAGATGCGCAATCATGTTTACTTTTCAAGGTCTTCGTTTATACATTACGTTCACCTGAGCGACGTAGTAATATTGATTGAGTAGTGCTATTGTAGCTCTTTCTTCCCTTGATCCTGAGACTAACTTCTTCTGCTCCTGCCCTTAAACGAAACATCGCACAATGCCTCGCATAAGAATTTTTGACGAGAAAAAACGAGATCGCGAGCCAATAGGTCTGGCAATGCAGATGCACTATAGCGTGAAGCTGCGACGCTCTTCTAGATTAAACGTACAAAGCTGAGCAGCAAAGGGATACAGAGGAACGTCGAAGAACACGCACAAATGCTATTGCTCCTCAAAGAGAACAAGTAAGAAACCCCTAAATTCTTTACTTCTCTTCGAATGAGTCACCAACGTTAGGCTCAAGACACAGAAGCCCTCAGGATCGCACGCTCAGATCCTGAAGTTCAGCAAGCTGAGGACGAAGGTTGAAAACAACGAGCTACGCATGACGTCTGGGACTAACAAATAGATTCACTTTTATAGGCACGAAACACGGCAGTTCACAGGCTCGCTCGCCCTACTTGGAGTGCGCTCGCCACTAAATTCAAGAACTTTCAATACCACGTATGTAACTCCTGCGGTGATCTTCGGTTTCAAAGCTCTTTGAAAGAGTTAAGCCGGGGAGTCTTCGGGAAGCCAGAGGACAGGGTCAATAAGGTTGTTCACGTTGATGCAACTGCAATATGACAGAAATGGGAGAATATCAGCGCATACTGCACGCGGAGCACACGATCGTCAACCAAAGATCGTTATCTGTAACTGCGGAATAACATCTAGTAGCAGAAGAAGTGAAGTGATTCGCTGTATTGACTGCACTGTAAAGAGAACGCATTGACCACAGGTCTTCGCCGAGTATGAACAAAACAAAGGTATTGATCAATGCTTAGTAAATTGTATCTTTCAGTTGCTATAACCCGAAAACCATTGTTCAAGCGCTGTTGGTATCACGAACAATTGTCGTGACCAGCTCATCTCTTTCCACGATGTGGTCAAAACGTATCGCTAGGAAGATCAGATGTGTTTCTTTCTTCCTTCTTCGCTGTCGCCAAGGCTGATGGGTTCTCTGCCTATAGCATGTTTTCTCACGAGGGCGCAGATACGGTTCATTCAACGTCCCGCGCTAGGTTAGGCCAATCTATACTTAGCTATGGGCAAATGATGATGATGATAGCTGCATCTGCGTCGAATCCTTATAGTAGCCCAGAAAGCAGGTCACTGTATGCTGGTCTGGGCCATAAGCGCGCATCCTTGGGTGATAATGACTAACGGCATCGCAAACTGCGGGATTGCCAGACAGAGGGATGCAAGAGCAAGTCGTTGTTGAGGTGTATTTGTGACCCCAACATGGTCCATTGCAAAGACCATATGGTCACACATTTGGCAGAGCATGCCAGCATGTAATCAATTGGAAAATTTTATGGATTAAAGTATCGTATGCTATATTTTGAAGGCGCTGGCAATGCTTTATGTGCTTCAAACAAAGGGATGAAGAGCGGTACAATTTTGTAACAGTCAGACTTCTGCGAAACCCGCTGTCCTTACGCAAGCATTAGACCATTATGGATAAACTGTATCCGCCACAAAATCAATTCACCACATCAACGAAGGGCTATGCTTTAAAATCATTGCAGAAACCCGTAAAAATATTCATGTTTGTTGTAGAGAAACTCGACAGAGAAGTCGGTACAAAATCGTACCGCTGCGTGAAGAGCCACACCTTCAAGCCACAAATTCCCAGCGATCTTTTATTTTAGGAAATCGCTTGAAATTTTGCTTGAACTGCAGAGACACTCTTGCAATGGTCAAGGCTTACCTTCGCTATGAGCCTCTGGCAAATTTTGGCGTGATCACATCAAATCAAACTAGCGTTATTTATGACAATACCGAAAAGATAGCCATTGCTCCAGCGTTAGAAGACGTAATCCTATGGGACCTGAAGAAAGGAACAGAGGTAACTTGGCTGCGCCGAAGTTAATGACAGCAAAGTCTTATATAACATGTTCAGATTCGGCGGTGGAAAGAACCCGGCAACAAAGCAGAAGTCACCTGCATTGCAAAAAGTCCTAATCAGCGAGATTATGCTGTTGGGTAAGGGAGCGATCTGACATGATACCACGGACTACTGATCTAAAACTGAGAGCCTTGTAGCTATTCCGATGGTGCTGTTCGACTCTGGCGACAAGACGCCTCCGCATCCGTTGTGACATTGAGCGGACATCGCGGTGCTGTAACAGCTTTAGCATTCAACAAGGATGGAACTTTACTTGCATCAGGATCTCGAGACACTGACTTGATTGTGTGGGACGTCGTGGGCGAGGCAGGACTGTATCGGTTGAAAGGACACAAGGATCAAATCACATGCATCGCATTCTTAAATCGACCTCGAGATCAGCAAGACAAGTCGAGCGGCCATATTTCGTCGAATCAGGCAGCGGGATATCTGTTATCGGCATCAAAGGATACGTTACTGAAACTTTGGGATTTGTCGAGTCAATTCTGTCGTGAGACTGTGGTCGGTCACCGGACAGAAGTGTGGTCCTTTGGAGTCGACGCAAGCCAGAGCATAGTGTTATCAGGTGGCAGTGAGCCGATGCTGAAAGCCTGGAAAATCAACTGGGATATACTCGATAGTCCGTTGGAGGAAAATTCTGGTATGGACGTGGACGCTGCAGCGAAAGCAATTACGTTATACGGCAATATACCGCGCCGGTCGCGTGAACGTGTTGTTACTATTCGGTTCCACTCTTCCGATAAATTTATCGGTGTGCATTCGTTGGATAAATCCGTTGAGCTTTATGTGCGTCGAGATCACGAATATATCAGAAAGAAGATTCAACGTCGCCGAAAGAGAGCAAAAGAGAAAGGAAAAGAAATTGAGATCAGTGATGAGATACAGGCAGAAGATGAGTTTAGCAGCTACACCGTCGTTTACGCATCTTCGAAAGTTCGCGGTTTTGATTTTGCGCCGACAAAGAATTTGGAAAAGACTGGGCATTTACAGGCAAGATTTATTATTATCTTTACCTGCGATTTTACTATTGAGAGAGAGACTGAAATTTTTTGTCGTAGATGGTACTATCATTGAGTAACAATGTCCTTGAAGTCTACAACGTACCGCTGCCACGAGGAAAGTTGTCCGAAGACGTAGGAGAACCTGTACGTCTTTCATCGGTGGATCTCCCTGGACATCGCTCTGATATTCGAGCAGTTGCCTTAAGCTCTGACGATGAATTATTGGCGACAGCATCCAACAGTAAGTCGGAGCGTAACAGACAATTTTCAATATATAATGCTGATTCTTTTTTTCCGGTTAAAGATATCTTGAAGATATGGAATGTTAGAACACGTTCTTGCATACGGTCTATCGAGTGTGGTTATGCATTGTGCTGTTCTTTCCTTCCCGGCGATCGACATGTAGGTTATTAAATAACACCCAAGCATTATCTTGCAGATAATAATGCGGAAAACAGGTTTTACTAGGCACGAAAACCGGAGAACTTGAACTATATGACATTGGTTCTTCTTCATTACTAGAGTCTACAAAAGTCCATGATGGATCTATATATTCTCTCCAAGTCAGACCCGACAAACGAGGGTTTGTTACGGGAAGTGCAGACAAAGACGTAAAATTCTGGGACTTTGAAGTTACTACAGACAAGAATAATCCAAAAGTAAGCTATCCATTGTTCTGCAAAGAAAGGGTTGGCGAGGATTGTCTCATAGGGAGTTTGCAGGGTTCCAAGCGATTGACATTCATACATATGCGCACACTGAAGATGTCCGATGAAGTATTGTGTGTGCGCTATAGTCCAAACCAGAATTTATTAGCGGTTTCTCTACTCGACACCACTGTCAAGATTTTCTATCATGATACTCTGAAATTCTTCCTGTCATTATATGGCCACAAGGTATGTATAGTCTCACAAGAAAAGAAAGGAAAAGCAAGTCCAACTGATATCATGGCATCGTGTAGTTACCAGTCTTGTCCATGGACATATCGTCCGATAATACCCTTATAGCTACAGCCTCAGCTGATAAAAATGTCAAGATCTGGGGCCTTGATTTCGGTGATTGCCATAAGTCTATATTTGCTCACCAAGAAAGTGTCACATGTATCCAATTCGTGTGGGGAACACATTATTTCTTTACGGGAAGCAAGGACAAACTACTGAAGTATTGGGATGGTGATAAGGTATGTTGGACACTCTGAATTGGGTATATATAGAAATGCTCACGGGTTGATGATGCCTAGTTTGAGAACATTATGAAGCTAGAAGGACATCACGGCGAAATCTGGGCTTTGGCTGTATCCAAACATGGATCATTTGTGGTTACTGGATCGCATGATAAATCTATACGGATTTGGGAGAAAACAGATGAGCAGGTTCGTGAAAATTAAGCGAGTTGAGCAACATTATCTAACATAACGTTTAGCTTTTCCTAGAGGAAGAACGTGAAAAAGAACTCGAAGAGCTTTACGAGTCAACGCTTGTTGGACAGATGGAAAGAGCGACCGTAGAGGACGGAGAGGTGCAATCAGCCGGAAAGCAAACGATGGAGACGCTTAAGGCTGGTGAACGTATTATGGAAGCTCTTGAAATTGTTGAGCAGGAAAAGCAAGCTTGGACAGAATTTGAAGCGGTAAGCATAAAGCAGACTTTAGCAACTGTAACTTGGAAAAATTTAACCTGTACGCGTTCGATAGGCTAAATCACGCGGAATTTCTGTCCAACCTCCTCAACGG
The DNA here is from genome assembly GCA_000787465.1 of Thermomucor indicae-seudaticae. NCBI lineage: Eukaryota > Fungi > Mucoromycota > Mucoromycetes > Mucorales > Lichtheimiaceae > Thermomucor > Thermomucor indicae-seudaticae. The sequence continues at coordinate 631 of JSYX01000725.1, read as the reverse complement.
AATCCGCTTTTGCTCGCAATGGGTGACATAAGCGCCGAAAGATACATGCTGAACGTTTTAGAGAAAATCAAAGCCAACGATCTCGAAGAGGCCTTATTAGTATTACCGTTTGCAAAAGTAACTTCTTTATTATCATGCATTGATGACTGGGCGAAAAAGGTAAATGTTGGGTCATAACATTTTTGGCAGATATGTGGATACATCTCTAAGGTTGCTCGCTATGTTAGAGATGGAATGTTCTGCTTCTTTCCAAGGTCTTATTCGCATTACTCAAGACACACCATAATCAAATTGTAGCAAATCGACTTATGCGTCCTATGCTCGACTCTATTCGGTACTCGCTGCGGTCATGGCTCACTAACCAAAAGAATATTATGGGATATAATATTGCGGCGTTAGGCTATTTGCAGCGAGACTATGAAGCTCGCAATACCGCAGATTTCTTCGATGAACCACCTGTAGACGACTCCAAGAAAAGAAAATTCATCCATTTGTAAAATTAGCATTTCAAAACACAGAAGCATAATAACATCCGGCGCGGAATCATTCACCCGCCCAAAAAATTTGAGCCATTACGTACACTGGCGGGCAAAAAGTTTGCATACGGGTTTGATTGTCCGATGTATGAGAT
>JSYX01000724.1:0-15461 GCA_000787465.1 Thermomucor indicae-seudaticae | reverse complement strand
GCAGCGTAAAACATGCTTCTCATATGCGTAATATTTAACTGTATTCTAGCGCCGAGGACGGGAAAATCAAGTGATCGCATTAAGGAACCACCCTTCTCAGACGTTATGCAGGCAATATCAAGACAACAACGACCAGTAACGACCCGGACAAACCCCTCGGAATTGACACCCTTGACAACGACGCCATCTCAGCGAAAGATGCCTGAGATCTGCTTACACAGCCATCCTTATGGTCGGCTAAATCGCAGTGTGGACTTTGGGGGGGGAGTGCCGACAGAAGGGGTATGATGCCATCACGTCGACAAACCGAGAATGATTTCATGACCAGGACAAATGATTCCGCCACGCATAGCAGATTGTCTTCTACAAAATCCAAATGTGTCACCCTAAAAACTTTTCCATCATCACCATCATTATCGACGAGTACCAGTACAAGTAGTAACAGAAAAGGAAGAACAAGCAGAAGAGCAGCAGCAAGGAAGCAACAAGTTAAGCGAGGACTATCCGTTCAAGTCCTGTGCAATCCTATCGAATAGCTCAGTGGACAAGATCGTGAAGTTCGAGACAAGGAAGGTGTGGGACGAATTTGAGGCCCTTCAGGGATTTGGAAGGTCCCGTATTGTGCCTGCCGTTGATACTACTATGACCACTGCAACTAGTATCACTCCTGATTAAACGCGTGAGTCTTTCTTTTACTTTACGCTCCTCAGTACAATTTTTGTACTAAACTGTAATAAATACGATTTGCTACGCAACAACAAAATCTACCAAGGTTGGCTTTTCAGATCTTGGACCTTGGACATGTGACGTTTCTTGCGAATTAATTTAGTCTATGTTTGAGAGGGGTGTCAAGAAAAATTTGGTTGGTACAAAATTGTGCCATTAAATACCCAAACGTACAACATGTTCTAACCAAACAAACTTCTTGATGAGTGAGAGACATATATGAGAAAACAGTATCCTGTATTTTAATTCATATGAGTGTTAATGATGTGATAGTAGGAATGGTCCTCGCAAAAGACCATGTCGGTGTCACATTTGCAGCGCAACGGAACACTTCTCGCAGCCAACTGCGCGGCACTTCCTCGTTTTCGTATTGGGCTTTGCGTTGCATCCCAAGGAAGTGCGCTTATGTACAGTAACTGCCGTAGATTATATGAGAACTGGCTGGTTACCTTCTGACAGAGCCCTATCAGTTTCTCAGTGCTTAGCATGCTGCAGACGCGACTGAGATAATCTCCAGTGATATCTGGCGTGGGATGTTTCCTTTCCATCATGAGCATAACGCTTGTGCATCCGAGACCATTGCCGGGACTTGCCGGCTAACGGAACCTGGGTTTTGCCAGCCGTATGATTATACCGGATTCATGGTTTGGCTCGCCCACAATGGTGTGGACTTTAAGAGAAAACGGGCTATACTCGATCATGCAAGTGAAAGAAAAACGAACATATTGGCCGCGATGTATGCCAGTAGTAGATGTCTTAGATTCACTGGGTCCTTCCTTCGGCGATTCTATTTGCTTAAAGTCTCCCGAGGGTGAGATGTACATCGCTGCTGCATGTGACTGAAAACCGAAAGTGGTGGTCGCTAACTGCAGCACAACTGAACCTCGCAGCAACGTGATCACGCGATTTATTGATGGTCAGCAGCAGACATTGCGGCATGCTATTGTCTTCAATGAGTATGAACAGAACAAAGGTAAGGTAACCCCTATGCTTCTTCGTGCATAGCCTAACTTTGTCCGGGTATATTGATACTGCTAATGATAGGCGATACAACACGATCTCATGTCGTGATATGAAATTTTACCGCTCGGAAGCCAGATGCCTTGCATTCTTTCTGGCTGTCGCAGAAGCGAATGGTTTCTCGGCGCATACTGGTCATCGAACGGGCGTTGTAGGTTGTTGCCTTTAAAAGTCAGGGCGAAGAATGCAGCACGTTTCGCGGTCTGCCACAGTCTTGCATTCTTGCCCTACTGCATGACGTTTTCGCGTTATATTTCCAGGTTTGGAATATCACAACAAAGCCATTGGTTCATAATCTCATCAATGCAAAGATATTTGCCCAGGATCATGGCATCTACACGGTTATCATTCTACGCGGTCGTCGTATTCTGACATACTTCATATATAACCACCTATACCATAATCATTGTAACGCACAAAAACGCATATACCGTACACAGTTGCGGTCAAAATTGTACTGGTAAATTGACATGTTTGCAATGATCACCTATACTTCACCAAGTAACCCAACATATATTACATCCCTGCATTTTCGCTTTCAAATGAACTTTGAATCATGTCTCTAGCAATACTAAACGCCGAGGTATAGCCGTAGATCTCTCATGGTATGCGTTTTCGCTTTAGGGGGGTAGACCCTGCTTCTTTGGTTCACGTCATGCGTAAGAGCCCGCAAGCAGCGTTACTATACCCTTCTCCCCTGGTGCTGTTAAAAAGCAAGGTCGAAAGAGTGCCGAGACATAGCATTCACTCGCAAGATAATGCGTTACGAAGCGGGCCTTTATGCGTACATGAGATCCTAAAAGTAAAATGTGCAGTAGGCTGAAACTGACTGGGGCTTCGAGAAGTGGTATTTGCAGTGTTTTCAAAGCTGTAGATACAGACGCAGGCCTCGAGACAGTAGTCGTGATCCATTTGCATAAAGCTATCAGGCCTCTAATAGGCCACCCTTTTCAACGGGACATGAATCAGGGAGTGAGTTGCATATGGTAAAAAAAGTGCCCGCGTTATGTGGAAGGGTGTCCTTTGCCATGCTTAATTCCAGTGACTCACAGCTGTTGCGGTGTCCCCATTCGTCTTTACATGCTCTCGAAAAGCATCCATCGGGCGGTAATCTGCGACACGTGAGTATGAGGACTGACAGTGCCCGCTCGATATACCCTCGGTGAACCCAAAAAGTAATCATTACAGCGAGCGATATATTTAGTGATATTTATCTGCGAACAAAGTTTGGTGGAATTTCACCCTATCGAGCGATTACTGTATAGCTGATCACTATGTCGAGCGGGGGCACTGTAGCATCCAAAATTTTGTCTGAAGTTTAATAAAGTGGGTCGTCCAGAAAATCAAAGGCGCGCACATACTACTTCTTTATACCTTTTCATCTTTTCCTTTGTATAGATCAGCATGGTACGATCGCAGCACGATCGGCATACGAGGGTGTTGCTAATACGTTTTTAAAAATTTCATTAAAGGCACGTAATGAAGAGAAAGCCCAATCCATGTTGTACAGATTTCGCGAGGCGCAAGCCGCGGAATTGGGCTTGATTAGTAGGAAGAAAGAGAAACGACCCGGCATGGCATCGAGCGTCAATACAGTCGGTGAATGTGAAAAATGGCGGCGTCAAGTACTTAGCGAAATTTCACGTCTGGTGACCAAGATTCAAGATGGTAAGAAGACCAGCGAGAGAGAGAGCGAGAGCGAGAGAGAGCCTTTGACTTATACATGTGATGAATTCAGTTGGATTATCGGATTATCAAGTGCGCGACATTAATGACAATATCAACAAATTACTTCGAGAAAAATACCATTGGGAACGACGGATAAGAGAGCTCGGCGGTGGTAATTATTCAGTAAGCATGAATTTTGCTCTCCCATAAATGTCGCGTCTCTCCAGGCTAATCCTCCCCCTTTTTTAGAGAGCACCGACTGTTATTGATAAAGAAGGCAGAGAAGTCCCTGGAAATCGAGGATACAAGTTTGTATTGCTTCCTTGATGCGATCTGCAAAATGGGAAAAAGGGCTAATGCGTGGGAATAGATATTTTGGTCGAGCTAAAGATTTACCTGGTGTAAGAGAATTATTTGAGCAAGAAGGTAAAAAAAAGATGCTAGTTTATTGTTGTTCCTGTTTCCTACTAACATGGCCTTTTTTTCTTAGCGGCGGCGGCGGCTCCTGAACCACAAGGACGCTCCATTACGGAAATATATAAGCATATCGACGCCGAATACTATGGATACCGTGACGAAGAAGATGGGCTGCTTCTTGAATATGAAAAAGAATTAGAAAAGGAATGGCTAGAAGAGGCATTACAACACACGCCGCCCGAGAAGCCTAAAGAAATGGAGACCGACGACGATTATCAGGGAGAAGCTCCTGTACCAAGTCAAAAAGAAGTGGAGCAATATTTAGTGGAACAAAGGCGAAAACAAGTAAGGCTCTATCTATTATTATATGAGAACCCTTGAAACTAAACATGTCTTGATAGCTTATGGAAAAATATGTGTCGAGCGAGCTCGCAAAAAGCGAAGAGGAAACAAAGGAACTTACCGGGAGAGGTTAATCAATTTGCGCACACCTCATAATAATAAAGCTGCATGCTATGTCATGTATAAAGGAAACTGCTTTCATAAGAGATCTTTATATATGTATATAGGCAAGGAGTATGTACAGAAAAGGGCGAAGAGAAAGGGAAGCGGCGGGCTATTGTGTCATTTGAAGGCGCAAGAGCACTTGACTGAGAGTCTCATTCTCGTCCTCCAAATCGTCAATGTCATGGACAAGCGTGCGCGCAGCGGTCAAACGACGCTTCAGGTCAGCAAGAACTTCATCGTCATCGTCGTCGTGTCGCACGTTGGATATGCATTCTTCGTACGGTGGCGGTGGCGCTGATGTCCTGTTGTAAGGAGGCGGAGGAGTTACTGGGCGGCAGCGGTGGCGATGGCGACAGTAGTGTCGATCTCGCAGCGAGCGTTCAGCGTGCTGCCGGGTCAGACCGCAGGAGGACCAAAAGTCTCTATATGCTTGAGGAAGTATCATATTCGAGATAAGGCCTGAAGCACAAGGTTCACAAAACCAGTTTAGGCGAGTCCGAGTCATTCCAAAGAAGAAAGAAAAATCGAGTGCCAAGCAAACTCTGATTTTATCGCTTGGCATTCTCATGCATCATCAGTCTATCTATTCCAAAAGGCAGAAATCTGTTTACTGGATAGAAATACAATTCAAAATGGTGATATAAATGATTTCATTGGATCTAAACAGGTGGCAACCGCTCCTTTATAAACTTGGCGATATCAGCCACTTCTTCAGGACTTGCCGAATGGACGAGACCCGGGTATGTATTAAAAGTGACGTTGTAGCCAAGCTTTTTCAGATACTCTGCAGATTCTTTGCCATACGTGTGCAGCACAACCGGGTCGGCATCACCATGACACATCAGAATCGGCGTCTGTTTATTGGCGTCAGAAGCCATCTAATAGCATCTGTTCAGTACGAGTGCACGCGAAAAGCGATAATATCTATACTTATTTACCTGTTTAATCTTCTGGCTCAATGGTAGCCAGCCACTACAACCGATAATACCACCAAACTTGCACTCAGACGTCAATCCAACGAGCAGAGACATTGCACAGCCTGGTGAACTAGTTAGTTAGTGCTGATGTCAGTAGTAGTAGGCGGATCATCTCTCTCTCTGTTACCTTGGGAAAAGCCGCCAACAATAATTCGTTCGCTGGGTATACCGTTATCAATCTCATTGCGGATCACACGGCTAACTGAGTTTTCGCGTTACTTCAGACATTTTCGCAATGCATTAATAGACAGTGCTTTGCAAAACCTTACTTGCTGCCACGGAAGTCAGCATGCCTTTTTCGTCTTCATTTGCCAGTATAGTTCGATCAATCCCGGTCAAATCAAACCAGGCTGCATATTATCATTAGCTAACCTTTTTCGTTGTAGAGTTGAGAGCGAGAGGATGGGCTTACCTGGCATTCGCATGCCATTATTCAAGGTCACAGGTACTGAAGGACTGGGAAAAAAGGATATTTAGCGCTTGCCCTACTTTTTAGTTACTTTCAAGATAACTTACGCATTCGGCAAGATCCACTTGATGTGAGGAAACATGCTGGACAATTCATCCGCCAGAAATGACCACCCTGCGCCAGAATCACCCAAACCGTGAAGCCACACTACCGTCGCGGTATGTTTTGCTTTTGCACCAACAATGACTGATGACAAGAGATTCGCCATGATTTTCTTTCGGAACAGAAGCAGACGAAAAATTCAGAAATTTGGGATATTGACCACAGTAAAAGTATCGACGCTCATTCGACTAAGTATAGCTATCATATAGTGGTCCACTCGTATAATTCACCCCGTCGGGTCCCTTCTCGGAGGTGAAATAACTGAGGGGTGAATTTAATGTTTAGCCAGTACAGTGTTTTCGCACGGGTGCCTGAAATAGCTGTATGTCGAGCCGTCAAAGTGCTAAAAGAGGTCGACGACCTGTACGGTCACGAAACGCTTAAACGGTTTTCAGACAAGGCTTTGAAGCTATACAACTTCATCTTGGCATCTACATGCCACAGAGTGAACGAAAGGGTCTTGAAGCATTTTTGTTAATAATGTTAACTAAACTATTGCTCGCCCACGACTTTATGTATCAAAATGAATGTGCTTATATTATATAACTTGTCACGCGGAATGGCTATGCTAGTTTATCAGGATCTGACGCGTCCCCAGCGCAGAGGGAAGCGATCGCGAGTCTATGGAAAGGGGCACGTTAAAGGATTGGCCTTTTCGCATCCATAAAGGAAGATCTGAACAAGAGTTGAGCTTAATCGGGAAAAACGGGCGTAAGGTGCCACACACTCCATATTCATCACTTTTCTTTCTTTCATCAGTAGTTGCAGATGGTATCCATTGACGCCTCACTCGTCTTTAGAGTCATCAATATTGTTGCCGCTGCCTTTATTATTATTGGCGGTGTTGCCACCATCATTAAAGGTTCGTTTGAGTGTCCCTGATTCTCCCTGGATCAACAAAATAGTTGTAACTGATGTACGGCGATTCTACAGGAGGTAATCAACAAGGACATCGCATAGAGTCTAGGTTAGAGTCGGCTGAAACCTTTTGGCAGGTTTTCCAAACTTTATTCAGGGCATTTTTTGCATGTAAGCACAAACTCTTTTTTTTCTTTTCCCTGGATCGCGACTTAATTAAACTCTATCCTGGATAGCATTTTTGGTGCAGTAACGGGCGTCTTCGAGTTCCAACTTCCTCGACAAATCACGCAATTCGCGTCGTTTATGTTTTCTTTCCTCGGAAGGGGCATATGTAAGTGATCATTCAACGAAATTGTTTATTATACTTTCTTATTGAGACTTGTGCTCTAGTTTACATTTTGTAAGTTGGGTTCTTACTAGTCTGGGGACAAACAAAACTTATCTGGGAATGAAGCATTGGAGGCATTACTCTGAATTACGGAGGCTTATCCATCGCATGCGGCGTTATCGTAAGTGAACAAGATGTCATGTCAGTACTACGTTTGTCTTTACACGGTCTTTTTATGAAACAGGTTCTTGTGATTGGTGTCGCATACCTGGTATTACATTTCATTCCCGGGGTTCCTGTACCACGCAATATGCAGCTGTCTGCCTTTGAAGAGTCGATGGGATACTCGACAAGTTCCACAGAAGGCCCAGCTCAACAACAAGAATCACCATACCCGCAAAAGACATTTGTGTCGGAAGAACCTACTGTATAAAAGGCTATCGCTACTTCTCCATTGTATGTAACATTTTATTACGATGAGGATATCAAAAGTCGTCTCCTACTCCACTGCCACCGAAGACTGCCTTTCTGTAATGCTCGCGCTGTTTTCTGAGCCAAGATCGGTAATCTGCCACGGACCGAATCTTTTCGCCGTAGTAATCGGGTACAGGATTACGAATTGAGTTCAGACGCGCGCTCGATCGATTTTTCTTGATATGTTCATAAAAGAGCTTGTCGCGTTCGTCCATGGCTGGCATGATTTTGCGGTTCATAAGCCGGAAAATGGAATCGCCAATAACGGGTCCTGCCAAGTATCCACATACTCCCTATGACAATGCCATCAGGAAAAGGAAGAGAGCCGGATGTATTCTATCCCTTACCGATCCAACCATTGCCAACACGGCAGCAATCATAGGGTCCATACCCAGAAACGTCGTAAATGGGTCTACTTTCAGCTGAAACATATAGGCGCCAGTCCCCAAGACTGGCAACACAGTGCTTGGAAAATAAGCCGCGATTTCGTAATTTCGACGCTTTGAACGTAGCTTGAAATACTCATTCCAAGATGGAATCACATTCTGCTCCTCCTGCTGCTGCTGCTGCTGCTGCTGCGAAGTCGAGCTTTTAGCTGTTGCATAATAGGCATGCGGTACACCAACTGCCAATGAAGGCCTCGAGCCAGACAGTAAGTACCCAGTAGGCAATCTTGCATTAGCCCTTGAGATGTGGAATACATGAGATTTATTAAGGGTAACAAGCATGTTGGGGTAAAACAAGAAATTAGGAAAGGGGTTGAGTTGAGGGTGCAGAGAAACCAGGTCAAGTTTGCGGCCTTTCAAAGGGCAAACCCAATTTATGCAGCTAGTCGTCGTCGTCGTCACTTGACTTGTCGTCGTCACTCAGTTCTTGCAGTTTTCCTTCTCTCATGGCTTTCGCAACAGGATTCTCGACATCCACAACTCCCGTCTTCTTTAATCGTTCAAACAAGACAAACAAGCGTTCAGCTTCTCGCTCCTTTTCTTCGTCCGTCATTTCGGACAGACTTGGTCCTTCGTATTTTTCAGAAGACAGGTATTGGCCCGTAATCGGATTAATGGCCTTGTTAGGATCCTTGGGATCAGTACCTTCGGGAGGCTCAACGGCGATGCCCCGGTTAACAAGGAATCCAATGGCATTTCCGTAACCGACTTCTTGCGTAAATTTCTTTGCTATGTAATACAAAAAGTATCACTCAGTATATCCTTTTCTTTGGGGTTGTAGAAGGGAAAAAAAGCATACCATCTGAATCGCATAGAACAAAGAGCGCTTCGCTTACAGCTTCACGGGTTTGGGGTAACATGGCTGATGTCATGATACGGATGAGCCTAGCCGGGAGACTACTGCCTTGATGGACAGGTTTATCGCGGTCGCTGGAAAAAAAGAAGAGTCAATCAATAAACCAGCGCGCGCTCCATAAGTCCCCGCGAATATCTAACCTTTCCGTTGGTAGCATCCGATCACGGAAAAACCTGACAAATTCCGGCTCACCGGCTGCGAGGCTACGAACGACGAGTAGCAGCGGAGAAAGAGTGGCATCGATGTTGTGGTGTTTTTCATGAACCGTCGATTCGTCCGGATCACCATTGGGTATCAAATACTTTAACGAGCCCTCGAGCATGTCGCACATTCTGTCCGCGACCATTTTCCGCCCTTCATCATTCGTCGTATAGAGTGTGAGCAACTGGGGTGTTCTGCGCCATCCTGCTAGCATGACAGCATATGGAAACTGCATCATCGCGTGAACAGCATGCGTAACAGGAGGTGACAATGGTAGGGGTGTTTGAAGGGGCAGTGTAAACAGGATACGGAAGATGCCGCTCAAACAATCGCAAAAGTGCTCGGCCGTCTCGTAATACTGTTCTTCATCACTGCTTTCCTCGTTACGGGATTCCGTCAACAGCAAGTTGAAAAGCAGCTTTAAGCCTTCGCTGGTAACAGAGGTCTGCGTAATGACCGCAGCGCTATTAGGTGAATGTATACCGTTGGTAGTACCAGTACTACTCTTTTCCAGCTTATCAACATTCTGGGTCAAGATCTATATCCTTTTTCATTAGAACGTGGGAGGATCATCCTACAAAGTAAAAATAGAACCTTACATCCGCCAGCGAATTTCCGATGTCGAGCTTCACCAGTTCTTTCACAAGGTCAGGACGATTGACGGTTGTAAACAGGAGAATACGGCAAGCCAGGAACTGGGATTCCATGCTCAAATCGGGCGTTTTCAGTAGTCGACTGCATGAATCGATTCCATTGTTCTCCAGGAACCAAGCCTTCGTAGCATCCTTTAGCAGGAGACAGTTGGAGATACACTTGAGTGCTTCCTGCGATAAAGCCGTGTCCTTTTGATCATTCGGATCCAAGAGACCACCAAGCTTCATCAATGTCGTGATACCCTGTTATCGAAAATGCTGACTGAGGATATCGTGTTCGCACACTAGATGCTGTTATCAATCAATCATGTTACCTCTTTTGAAAACAAGTCTTCGGAGCCTTCCGTAGAGCGACCTAATACTTTGAGGGTTTGAACCGCTCGCGATGCCACTGAAAATGCCAGAATTTAGCAGTCTTTCTTTTTTTGCTGCTTTTTCATTTTTCTTCTTCAAACCTTGCTCGGGCCATGACAATTCAGAAGGAAACTTGTCCAGATCGGACAATAGGTTACTCACGAATGCCCGCTTTTCTTCAATGGAAATCTCTGCGAAAGAAAAAAAAAAAAGGAAAGTTCGGGAACGTTGGTTAGTCCAAGAAACTGGGAGAGGAAGACTAATCGAGTATTGCACGCGCAACCCACCGGAAGCATTTCGTTCCAGAGTTTCAAAGAACGACAATAAGGCGTCGGTTGCAGAAGATTGTTTTACGTGAGCGTACTCATTCAATAACATGGTGACATGGGATCGTGTTGCATAAAGTATAACAAAAGAAAAAAGGAAAGAAAGGGAGAGTGAAGGAAGAAAAAAAAGTTCAGGGCGTTTCTTATGAAGCTTTTCTTTTTTCCTTTACGTCCCCGTCCATAATTGGCTCTCCCTCTCTCTCTTTCTTTGGACAAACGCGCAGGATTCCATGTCGGTAATTCAAAGAGAGAAAAAGAGGGACGATCGATGCGTGTGTGTGGGACAAGTTTTGTGTTGCCTGCCACAACTTAGAGCAACACTGGCTAGAATACCAAAAGGTTATATAACATGGAGAAGAAGTTGAATCATTCGACTGCGTGTGTTCTCCATAGTTTGGCCATCACCAGTTTCTTTGGTTACGAATGCATTGTTAACTGTCTTATTCAACTCGGGATAAGTTACTAAAGCAACAGATTTTTTCTTCCACTTTGCGTTCTTAGACTCCGCGGGAAACCGCAGCTATGGTTCATGAAAGGGGGGCAAAGCAATTGTGCTTTTGACTATTAATAGGCAACCGATACCTATAAAATGGTGGTGATGACACGTTGGTTCTAGCAATTGCATCAATATGCTCTATTTGACATCAAAGGCTGTTTTCCTGCCAACTTGGAACGTTGCATATATATACATACATACATACATACATGCAAACTGTATTCCCGTCCCGATTTTCAGGGACCAGATAAATTAAGCAAGGGATGAACCGAACTTTGGGCTTTCTGTTTCATATGACCGACTACAATACTCTACTAGTAGCTAGTTCAGAAGAGTTATCTCACATTTGCTTTGGGAGGCAGATTGTTACAGTCACTAGGAGAATTCGGTAGTCATATAGCGTACAAAAGGCCCTTCGTGCTACTGTTCCCCTGTTTGTTGGCAGTTTGCCGATCATGGTCCTGGGACCACCATCATCTGGTAATACGGCGAATTTTAGGTATCATACATGTTATCTCTTGCTTGTATGTCAATGGATTGTTCAATAACGCGTGAAGCGGTAACCGAAATGCTGTAGATCATTAAACGTTGTACATCCATACGATTGGTAACCTTGTCAGGCATACGGCTTTATCGTTGAGCCATACCATAACTCTATTCATATGCGAAACGTGGGTTACAATTACTATAGAACTTTCCTTACAATTTGCACTTGTGAAAAGTCCTATTAGCGCCCGGCACTCACACACCGTTTTGAGCGGATTCTCAATTCTACTTTGTGTTGCTGGTTTGCGCTCATGACATAAAGATTTTGCTCTGTGACATTCTCATTGGCGATCTGTGAAAGTAAACTTGTGTGATGGGAAAACGCAGCTTTTGCTCTAAATGATAGACCACAAAAACCCACTGGAAAGGCCAGACGTCAGAACTTATAAAACGTCATCATTGTATGAAAGATCGAGGAATCCTCTGAGAAATCTGCCCTGACGAACAGATTGTTGGCCTGGTCCCATTTCCCTCCTTTGAGCGCACATCTCCTCACACGCGTTTTGACTGAGATCTTGTCCCACCTACAGGACTTGTCCCATTCTCTCCAAGAGTTCTTTGGGCCCTTTCACCGCTTGTTCCAATTTCTTTACTGTTGCACGACGCCGACTTCTCCACCCTTGTCGCCTTTGTCTCATCGTCGGTCTGATCCTGTGGCTCCCGATGAAGCCACAAAAGCGCAACCGTTAGTGTCTCCCATGGCGGTCGACCACAGACTTGTCCATGTGTTACTGCTTACACATCACCAAAAAGCATCTCTTCGACTGTTTTCAATTGCGACCATTTGTCCTACATCCTGGATTTGCTTCCGTGTTCTCCACCTTCCCGACGACTTATTTGGCGATTACTTGTGAAATCTTGGCTGACCTGGATCACCGCCAGCTTCCGCGTAACGGCCATGACACCTACATCTACAGTGAGTAATCCCGGCCGGTGCCTACGCGACCCGATGAAGTCGCTCTGAGCCATGCCTGGTACAAACACACCAAAAAAGAGAAACACCCAGAAGGTGAATGCCTGAGTCTGCCCGGTCGCCAGTAGTGGGTCTCCTATGCTTGTTCCTCTTTCAGTCACCCACTGAACTTTTGGCCTTTACACCTTTTTTCCTTGAATCTGCCAGGGGTTATCTTATTATTATTGACCATCCGCCTTCTTGGTCTGGCGAATCTGGACGTTCGTTTGCACTTGCTGAATTAGATCTTCAGTGTGTGTCGCCATAATCCTTAACGTTATGATCGTGGATCACAAGGAGCGTCTTTGTTCGATTTATACAAAGTTCGGTTATTATTTCGAGGCAAAATTAGTGGAAACCCGAATACAATATGACACGTACGGTACAACGTGTCTATGTACTTGGTTGTTTCCATTGAAATCATCAATAACAACGAGGATAGTCCTTTTCGGCTTTCAGCCTTTGGTTAAGGCGATGAGAAATAAATGATCTATTGCATCGGATGCTGTAAAGGAACGACTTTGAGATGTAAACGTTGTTCTCACTGTTCTTGCTTGCGCGGTGGGTAAACATAAACACTACGTAAAGAGCCCCATCAAGCATGGTATGCGCATTTCTTGGTAATATCCATGGCGAGAATCACAAACCTTCAATGCGTTTTTTGTATTTTTAACCATGCTTATCCCACATAATATTTTGTTCTTTATCTCGTAATTCCTAGAACTTGTCATGTGTCTGTAGCAATGGTTTGAGCACCCTTCAGACTTATACGTTGAGGGCATGGCACGTTTAGATCCATTTTCTTCCCTTAAAGCCAGTATTTAATTTAGACAATTGAGAAATTGGCTGGCATGTCTGTGCTGGGCTTAATGAGCAAGAATTCTTTTTTGCCCTGATCAAGATCATACACTCTTTCTTCATTCTCCCGTGTACATCTGATGTCCTCTTGTTAAAGATATACGAGTAATCTCTTCTTTACTTAATTTAAACACAATCGAAGACGCGTCCAAGGAAACATCTTGTTTCAGAGACACCATTTGGCACAATCGGAAATTTGTCGCGTCAGGTTCATTGTCAGAATATTGATCTGACTGCAACTGGTAAATCAAGACACTTGACGCCTTGTCGCCTTGAGCTGATGTGCCACTCTACAAGCAGCCCCGAAAGATAATAATATGCTCGTGGATAACCTTCATTGTCTTCTAGTTTTCGTCCTTGTGATATTTGCATGCATGCCTCCATCAATGTTCGACGTCAACCGGCATGCCTGTCAGGAATAGTCTGCCTAAGCAGTGGTCTGTTTCCAATCGCTTCTCTGCCGCCAATGTCTGCCCTTCCCGAAGCAATGCTCCATCTACAGTTGCCACCCCGCCCATAATCCGTGGTCTGTCTCTGATCTCTGGTCCGTGTCCTGCCTTTTTTCTGTCTGTAGTTGCCTCCCTGTCCATAATCTCTGCTCTCTTCCTTGTCTCTGCTGTTCCGTATCCTACGGCTGTTCTTTCTATAACTGCTGTCTTGTCGTCCATTTCTGCCTGTAGTCAAGCTCTGCTCTGCCTGCAATTGCCGCTTTGTCCATAACCTCCACTCTCTTCCTGGTCTCTGCTGCTCCTTGTCGTATTCCTGCTGTGTCTATAACTGATCCTCCGCCACCAATCTCTGTCTGTGCCTTGGCATTGATCTGCCTAAAATTGCCATCCTGTTAATAATCTCTGCGCTTTTTCTGGTCTCTTTTCCTTGTCCTTACTGCTCTGTTCATGACGGCTGCTCTATCGCCGATCTCTACCTGCACCCAAGCACTGCTCTGTCTCCATCGGCATCCTGTCCATAATCTCTGCTCCACTTCTGGTTTCTGCCGGTGTCCTATTTCTGTTCTGTACGTACTAATTTTCTGTTTCTAATCCAAGATCTGTCTGCAACCATTGGTATTTGCAAATCGCTAGTTTTTCCGCAGACGTTGCCTAGCAACGCTCTCATTCGAACATTGGTCTGTTCCAATATGTGTCTCCTTCAGGAACTACAGTACCAAGGAGTCGTTACCTTGGCAGCGACATTTCAGGCAAATATTTGGCCGTCTTTTTACAACGTGGAGATCAAAAGGACACCAGAGTTCTAACATCGTGTTTCTTGTAGATGCGCTTTTCTATTCCGCTGTGGTCCGTAAGCAGTTTGTTGAACTTCAATGTCACGTAAGTTTTCCAATATTCTGTGTATTTCATTTGTGCTAAGGGGATCTATAGTAGCGGAAGCATCAAAGACCCGGCTACTCGACACGGGTCCCACTTTTTCGCGCCCTTTCTATGCATCTTTTGCCCATTTCAAACACCGGAGAGCATCAAAGAACTTTTCCAACGCTTCACTTGACTTCCAGTGTTGGAACACATATCGAATCGGTTCACAGCGGTGGGTCCTTCATCGTTAAGACGAATAAACCCGATTATCGACTAACTTTATTGTATTATTTGATGCTAGCATTCAAGGCTGTCCGCGTCAATGCCCTCAGAAGGGGGTTTTTCCGCCGCCTTTTCCCTTTCCATAAAAAACAAAAAATCTCAAGAAACAGTGAAATGCCAAAGCGTCAAGAATTCGGAAAAATGGTGAAAAAGAAGACAAAAACGCAAAAAAGAAAAGTGCAAGGCGCCGGTTCTGGTGTATGAAGGAACAAAAAAGAATGAAGTAAGTGCATTTGATAACACATTTATGGAAAAGAAGTGATAGTAACTTGTATATTCTGCTAGAAGGAATGGAACCAGCGCCGGTGCTCTTAGATCAAATAGAAAAATAAAAGCAAGTATCCTGGTTGCTTCATTTGTCGTCATCGGCACCATCGATATTAATGCAATACCTCTCTAGAAAAAGAGAAAAAAAGAAGAAAAATGGCGGCGTCAGCCAAAATGGCGCGGTTGGGCGGTGGGAAATTACCCTTAATAGGTGGGTCGCAAGAGCCGCGGCAGGTCTTTTTTTTCGTTTTTCGGGATCTTTGTTTTTCGCAGACCTGCCGCTTTTGACCTGCCGTTCCCTCACTGTGTGTGTTGGGGGCCTCTTTTTTCCAACTTTTCAACAAAAAAAGGCGGCAAACTTTTTA
>JSYX01000723.1:0-15472 GCA_000787465.1 Thermomucor indicae-seudaticae | reverse complement strand
TCCTAGTCATAGGCGTTGTTTCTGTTGTCAAGTAGGAATGAGAACGAACATAGCAGTTCAGCTTATAAGTTCAGTTCATAACAAAAGGTGTGATCTTAGTGTGGATCAGAAGGTGTCGTCTGTGTGTCGTCTGAGTCCCTTGATCTGGAAGCTAAGATGTACATGAGCTGCAATGTGATGCGCAGTGGGATTGACCGCAGTAACTCAATAGACACTCAGAAGACGGACTTGAGTAATGTTCCAGGCATTAGGTATCCGTTTTCAAAAATAACAATGAGGAAGATGTCAGGATATGGCAAATTGAAAAAACTAAAGCCGAACAGCGAAACTCAACTAAACAGACGGAGATTACGTCTTTTTAGAAAATAGAATCCCAGCCAATATAGCTATTGGCGCTTGTTAAAGCGTAGGGGGGCGGTCTTGATCACTCATCGTTATAGCGAATTATCGATATTTTACAGCTTACATTTCTGGTAGCTCAAAAATTCGATCGTTATAGCGCGCGGGCACTGTATTACCTGTAACCAGCAATGAGAGGCTTGCCGCTTTCTAGTCTTTCTTCTTTTTTGTCTTCTTTCTTTCCCTTATGTGCTCCAATGCAAGTCTACTGCGTGAAGGGTATCTAATAGTTCTTCGTCGAAATCTATTCAACGAGCAGAGAAAGCGCATTTGTGAGGAACATGAAGCAACTAGAATGTCTCAAAACGAGCTCGCTACGTGGACTCAAGATACATTTAAAGTGTCAGTCTTTCAAAGCACTATCAACAACACCTTGAAGACGAAGGAGAAGACGAAGTTGATGAATATGGACCGCAGCGACTTGAAAGCCAAGAAAGTACAGCGAGCGTCCATCCCAGTTATAGATCAAGCTCTCTATCAGTTGCGTTTGCAATGCCAAAGTTAAAAAGTAGCGTTTTCTGACTACGTTATAAAAGGCGAAGAGTATGCGGTTGGCTTCCCTTCTTCCGGACACGCATTGTTACAGCATCCCAGTATTTTCAAATGGATGGTTAGCATCTTTCACAAAACGTCATAACCTGAAAAGTTTCAAGTCTTATGGTGAGAGCGGGGGTACTCACACAAATGGAATCGATAAGCGACTACGAATTCTACAATCCGAACTGGCTAAGAACGAGCTTTGCAACATTTGCAATTTGGACGAGACCGGCCTTTTCTAAAGAACGGCGCCGGATAGAACCATCGCACAGCGCCAAATCGAGAGAACGGAAAAAGACAAGAGCAGGATTACTTTGAGATACAATCATCCCCCGCCTTTTTCCGCCGCGAATCTTCTTCGGCCAAACCAGAAAAATATGAGGGCAGAAAAAAATCGCGAAATCGGGAACCTGGAAGAGCATTTAAGCGACATCTCAGTAAGTTGCCTTCCAGGTAACAAAGGCATTTCTAATATATTGCTGTTAACTGCGGCAAAGATCGGTAGGAATAGCATGAAAAGTAAACGGAAGTTCCTTTGAGCAATTGCTCAGATATATAAATAAAGGTGCTTTGTTCCATTGATGTAAACTGCGAAAGAAATACGTTATTCTCACCCAGGTTCAGCGAGAATTATCGGTCCAGAGAGCAGCGAAGGAGCCCCATATGACAGCGTACAACTAGCATAGTGCTCAAAGACAGAATTCAATATCCCAAAGACACCAAACTGGACGTCGATATCGAAAATGTCGAAATGCAAGTATGAAGAAAATGTTCAAAGTGGCACATCGAAAAAATCAAAGAAAAGAGGCAAATTGCCTTAAAGAAAAAAGCAATGAAACTTACACATTAACCCCGGGTCATTTTTCTGACGGAAAAATGAAAAAAGCGAGGAGCTGAAAATTATTGTAAGTTTTCCGCGGATTGAAAAAATCGGGGGATGACTGTAGAGAACAAATAAAGAGACAATGGAAAAGCATACTAGATGACAACGAGACTGAATAAAGGGTTCCGCTTTTACTGAAACAAGGCAAGCCCACCCTCGCTTCGCTGCGGGAGGATGAGCATACAGTAGTCTTTGAAATAGAGACGAAGTGGAAAAGGTAGTTTCTCGGACTTGGATACCGAAGATATGGAGGCGGATAGTGCAGGCAAATAGATCAATGCAAAAAGATTGGAAACATGTCCATCCAGAAAGGATACAGTCACTGAGAAGAGTAAATTACGTTTTGTGTTCAAGCAAGAAATAGAGCAAAACCAAATGTACACATGGGAAGAAAAAGAGTGTTTATAACAGTACTTTTCATCGGTTGGGGGGGGAGACCCCCGCAGGACCCCCTTGCCCAGCGGGCGGCTGCTAAACCCTAAGGACTCTGAGGTGATCCTAAGAGACAATCACTGGATAAGTGAAAGCGGCAG
Source organism: Thermomucor indicae-seudaticae (assembly GCA_000787465.1). Taxonomy (NCBI): domain Eukaryota; kingdom Fungi; phylum Mucoromycota; class Mucoromycetes; order Mucorales; family Lichtheimiaceae; genus Thermomucor; species Thermomucor indicae-seudaticae. Next base: position 13,120 of record JSYX01000723.1, on the reverse strand, counting down.
AGAAGAAATAGGAAAGGTTCCCAAGCGCTTGGATCGAAACACTGCAAACAATTTTTTGGCGTACAACCCAAAACGAATTGGACAAAAAGTACGACAGGGATCAGGATAAATCAAGAAACAGACATGCAATGGATCAATCAGTTTTCAGGTATAACACATCCCAATATACATATATGTGTATATATACATATTCACAGAAACCGAAGGTATACTTCATCCAAGTAAACGCAAATATGCTAAAGAATGAAGGCGTTGTAGTTTTTTTTCTTGGTTTTTGTTTCGGTTGCAGGGCAACCAAGAAGATTAAGAAACCTTGCCCCACCTTATAGACAGAGGTTACAGGCATCCACCTCCATCGTTTCGGTAGCACCTCAATGGACGGAGCTCAATGGAGGCAGCTCAACATGAACTCAACATCCCACAGTGCTAAGAGCGTAAAGCTCCCAGGGTAGGCGCCAGCGAAACTGCAGGCAGTGTGGTGACCACTAAAGAACCTCTCCTTCTCTTTGCCTACAAAACAATTTTACGCATGCTGAAACGCCTGAAGTGCTTCGCGATAGACAACATTGGCAGTGCTAGAATGTGTTTGGTTGTTATTCTCACCTAAATCCACTACAGGTGGCAGGCAAATGTTCAAATCTCCAGGTCGCCTGACACGCGACAACGCAACGTAAAGTTGACCATGGGAGAAAACAGGCTGCATAAGACACAATGTCGCCTTTTGCAGAGTTTGGCCTTGAGACTTGTTGACAGTCATCACAAAAGCAGGAACCACATGAAACTCGCGTTGTATCGATTTGAATGGGAAGGCAGACTCCTTCGAAATGAACTTTATGCGTGGCACGTATACAATCTCGCCAGCATGGTCACCGTCTGCAATCACTGCTTCGATAACATCGCAGACAAAGTTGCGACAAATCAATCTCGGTCCATTACAGAGACTATTCGACGGATTGAGGTTGCGTAGCGGCATGATTGGCTGGTATCTCTTCAATCGCGACTTGTGTGGCAGGAAGTTTGGCAGATGAATGCTGTTCAAGTCCTCTGGTGGATGTTAGGCCTCCATTTCATCGTTATCAACACTATCTTCAGAAAAGTACTCGAACGCTTCTCCAGGAAATCTTTCAACGGCTTTGTAGTTGAGTACGCGCACATCATCGTCGAAGGCTGCCAGAATTGCACGACCAAGGATATATGACCGGTCAGTATAACGATCCTGTAACTCCGGACATGCAATATCCACTACTTGTTGAAGACTCGCTGTATGCGTGCACCAAGCACTCGGCAAGTTAATCATCGTAGTTCCGGCAGCGTTGTTACCCGATCCAGCAGCAGGAGGCTCACGACCTTCTCCAACCCGAATGAGCACATCAGAGAAGTCCTGCAAACTTTGAGCTTCCACCGGGTCCGCACTCTGATGGACACGCATGTTCCTTGTAAGTCGCATCGCTCTTATACGCTGAAACAAAAGTGAATTAGTCAACGACGCAGCCACATTATCAGCTCTGGAGCCATGAGTCACTATAGGCAATGTTTGTCGGAAATCGCCACCTAGCACCATTACTTTGCCGCCGAATGGGAGGTTTTCATACCGTCGATCCACAATGCCCATGACGTCTAGCCATAGGCGGTCGACAGAGTCAAACGCTAATCGAAGAGTCATAGGCGGCTCATCCCACAGCAAGAGCTTTGCTTCACGGATGATCTGGGCTTGCGCACTTTGGACTGATATGCTGCAATATGAAGTCTCGTCGAGATCCAGAGGGATACCGAAACGGCTAGTAAAAAATATTGATTAACGCTATGAGAACGCAAATAATGGCAAATGATTGCAGATTCTTTGAGTAGTACTTATGTGCAGTACGTCCACCTGCAAGTAAAGTCGCTGCAATGCCTGATGATGCCGCAGGTAGAGCGATTCTGCCCTCGGATTGGACCTTAGCAAGAAGCACATTATACAGGAAGGTCTTGCCTGTGCCGCCTGGATCATCGATGAAGAACACCCGGCCATCAGCAGGAACGTCCAGAGCCCCACGATCCTGCTTTTCGATGGCACTGCAGATTGCATCAAATATGGCTCTCTGCTCTTCATTCATGCTCTCCAAGTTCCGCGCAAGCTATTCCGAGAGATGCGTCCGATTGTAACTCATTTCTTGCACGCGAAGTCTGTCTACTGAAGTCTGGTGTTCTAATGCTTCCAGATGAGCTGCGGCAATCTCAACATCAGGCATTTCACCTGTATCGTCAGGACCGTTATTGCGTGCAAGATTCTGCCGACGATGGTGCAGATAGTCAGCAGCAAGATCATCAATGTGATCCCACCGTAGAGTCCTGGGAGAAGTCAACTGGCAAAATACCAACATCGTAGCGAAGAATTCACAAAGATTGACTGCAGAGGTGCTTAAAGTTGCAGCCTCGCTAAGACAGGCATTCCATTCGCGGTCGTCACGTAAAAGGCCTCGAGCAAGAGCAGCTTCTCGGAAGGTTGGATGCACAATTCTCGTTCCATCGGGACCGACAATGGTTCGCAAAGCGTCAAAGCTTGTTGTACCTCGTACATGAAGTAAAAGCAGACGCAGAGCATGCTTTTCCAAATCGCGAGGCTGGACAAAATACATCCTGCCGATGGCCGCAGAAGGACACCGTCGTCGAATTCACCGACGTTGTTGCTTATTGTACCAATACGCCTGGACGATCTCCGTGTAGAGGTAGTCATACGCTGGCCGAAAGGTTTCATTCGTCACCAACGAAGGGCCTTCTCTTCTCTCACGCTCATTAAGCTCGAACCACGCTGTCAGCGTCGTCGCTCTGTTCTCCGCCGCCCTCATTAGCTCAGTTACATCAGCATCTTCGCGGAAAACCACTGGCTCATCGCCTGGCAGATGGATTGCGAAGCGCACAACGTTAGGTGAGTGGCGATGCACGTGCTTTGCAAACAGGCGCCAGCAACTTTCCACCGCAGAAACGTAACGGACATTGAGCCAGGAGGTAATCTCATCGTTGAGCTCATCGTCTTCCTGGCCACCTGCATTCGCGTCGTTTGTACCGCTTCGTACGATCGCAATCTGAGCCCGGTCAAAACCCTTGTACACGTATTTGTACAGATACTTGACAGCCTTGAAACTTGCACAGACTTCCACATTAATGTGCGCATTGTACTTTGTTGTCAAGTACAGATTGTGCGGCACAACCCAAGCGTTGCTCACCATGTATCTAGCATTGCCGCGTACCCTTCTTTCCACTTGCACACCATTGTCCCGTCGCCTGTAAACAGGGAAGCCGCGACCATCAATGGTGGTCTCATCAGCGAACGGCTTGGGAAAGTTCTTGGAGCATCTCCCGTCAACCATACATGGCGCGTCAGGATTGATATCACCGCATGGACCATGAATCAGAATCTTGCACACAGTCTCGTAGGCCTTGGGATACCGATTTGGGTCAGGGAATTCCGCTGAGACGACCTTATCGAAATCAGCAGGAGTACGCAGCTTTGAATCTTCATCCAAAAGTAGAATGATATGAGCATGCGGAAGGCCACGCTTTTGAAATTCGATCACGTAAAGCCAAGCCTTGACACGACCAAGGACATGGTTCTTCGTCAAATCCTTCATGATCACTTGCAGCTTCTCGTCAAATATGCGTGCAATAAGGTCAGCATGATCAGCGGGAACTTGTCCATTAGGCAAGAGTTCACGACGAATTTCCGGCCAGTCAGGATTGCATGTAACCGTTATAAACAGATCAGGCTTGCCAAGGGAGGTGACAATAGCCATCGCATCTTGATAGAGCTGATGTATGTACCTAGGTCCGCCCGTATGGCTTGAAGGCAAATTTATCCGTCGGCCAAGGTTGCACGCCAGATCCACAGCATCTCCCGCGTCTTGCTGTAAAGCATAAGCCATGCCGTTGTAAAGCTCCAGACGAAGCTGCTGCTGATTAAGGCGGAAATACTGTAATCGAAGAAGCTCCAATTTGGCGTATGCGTTAACCAAGAGTTGCAGGAAAAGCCTATATTGCAGGAAAATTGATTAATGCTTTCAAAGAAGGAACAATGAAAGAGAAAGAATTACCGCTCGTAACAATGGAGATACAGTAGTTTTAAAGCGATGCAGGTTCTCGGAGTATAGAACGCCCCGAAGTTTCTTTTGAAACTGGCTTTCCCTTTTTTTTCCAAAATGTTTCCACCAGACAAAGCATGGAATCAGTACTTAAAATCAAAGGGGATAATTGAAAATCAAACACAACAACGCAAGCGGTAAGTCATTTCAAGACGTAATCGGCTCAGAGTACTCATGTTGATTGTTCAATTTTTATGCAAAGCGAAGTTGTCATGAATCTATTGCGTATCCTTGTACCAACCCTTATAAGCAAGGTCGCCTGGGAATACAATCTCAAAAGGGACGATTTCCAATGTCAAATCGTACCGTTTGGCTCTTTTGGACTGGGAGCACATTTGGCAGACGCGGACATGGATGTTGTCTTCCTGGGCGCGTGGCCTGTCCGCAGAAGCGACTTCTTTAGGATTTTCCCAGAAATCCTGCGACAACATGCGACAATATCCGACGTAGAAGTATGTATCCGTTGCCACTGCAGCGTCTTGCTGAATTATTAACTCATTAATCAGGTCATTGAAGTGGCGACTGTTCCTATTATCCGTTGCATTATCGATCGAATTCCGGTTTGTAGCCTGTGATGGTATGCTAATGTTCTGTGTACTCATAATGACGTATCATACAGGTTGACATTGCGTTCGCTCGACTAAAGTTGAACACCGTGCCGCCTGGTATCAACTTACTTGAGAATAGTTTGCTTTCGGGACTGGATGAGCCTTGCTTAAAGTCCTTGGATGGTAATTTTTTCTTTAAGAGATACGCTGGCGTGTCTGGATAATCTAAATGTTCAAGAATAGGTCCGCGCGTTCACAGTTTCCTAATGCAACAGATTCAACCAGAACACCTGCCTATATTCCAAACTGCGTTGCAATGCTTGAAGTGGTGGGCGAAACAGAGGTGTATTTATGATAGGGCCATCGGTTACCTGAACGGCAATGCCTGGACACTCCTGCTAGCAAAGACATACATGACGACAGCAAAACCATCGTCAGACGCAAACACGGGCAATACCCTAACTGTGTATAATTTGCTTCGTTCCTTTTTCCAGACATGGAGTACGTGGCCGTGGCCAGCGCCGGTCATGCTGACCGGTTCTATTCAGGACTATGAAGGAAAAAACATTGATTATCGCTCTCTGGTAAGACAATGTCGCCTTAGTGTTAAGAGTGCTCTTTCTTAGCGGAAACTGCTAGGTTGAGTTCGAGGATGCCGTGATGCCGATAGTGTCACCTTGCTACCGCGTATCGAATGCATCTCCAAATGTTAGCAAATCAACTCTTCGGGTCATAACGAAGGAGCTTACTCGAGGTATGAACATGTTACTGGAAAAGCGAACGAGCTATTATCTCAATTACTTGTACCCATGTAGCACATGTTATTATGTCATCAGAGTTTCCGAGCCCAGAGGCCATGATGGAAAAGCTTTTCCGACCTTTGAATATCGTAAAATACTATACACATTTCCTTGAAGTTTTCGTCAATTGTGATAACAGTGCGACGTTCGAGGTTTGGTAAACAGAGAGCAAACAAGACTGTTTTTTGATAGATTAACTTGGTGGACTCATTATGGTATTATAGGAAAAACAAAATGCCTGCCACTATTCCTCGTTTGATACAACTCTTGGAGGCTGTGCCTTCCATCACGTATATCCACCCCTACCCGAAACCTTTTATCCACACTATTTCCTACCTTACCAGACAGGAGAAAAATGCTTTACAACGTGGGCAGGAGCTGCCCAAACCTGAAGTTGAATATCGTACCTGTATGCTAGAGCCTGGTGTGCTTCAGCGTGCTTGCTACCTGATAGGGATAGAAGTGAAGCCTTCTGACGAAGAAGGTAGGCTAACATCTTCTGGAGCAAATATGGGCAGATTATAAACAAAATGGATAACAGAGGAACAAAAAGCTATTGACATAAGCCGCGAAGTAGCCGCGTTCAAGAAGACAGTGGAGTCAAGAACAAATAGTAAAGATGGTGACCTTTTGGTCAATGTCGTTGCTGGCAAAAGGTGAATGCTTGTAACTTAACCATAGCTATCATTGTACTCACAGTATGGCCTGTCTTGCAGGAAAGACATTGCAACGATTGTAAAGGGAAAATAAGCATTCTAATCGAACCAGCATCCTCATCATGCCGAACTAATTGTATATTACTTTTCAATATGTTTGTAAATGAATATCACCCACGACTTTATCATGGCTGCGTCCTCTTAATCTGGTCTATGGATATGCACCTTTGCTTCACTTTAAAGCTGAACAAGAAAGAAATTGTCGGGAATATGCAAAGAAAGGTTCAGTTGTTAGTGACCACAACATTTGATGAGAGTGAAGCCAAAAATAACACCTAGTCCATGACAATTGTACACAGTAACGAGAAGAAACTTGCCCATTCTAAGAAGGATAGATTTATGAAGAGATAGATGTTTACAAGTCGCTATACACGTATTTTGCCTTTTGCGTCATCCTCTGCATCGGGCGTATCTTTCGCCATATTTTCTGCTGCATCATTTGGTATCCCCCAGCTAGAAAATGTCGTTAAGTTAAATGTTCGCAATGTAAGTATTGCACTTCCACTTACATTCGAATCGTCATATCGTCACTTGCAGACGCAAACATTGCTGGGTTGGTCGGACTCCAGCTTACGCAGTTCACGATACCTGTATGTCCTTCTAGTACCTCCAGCAGATTTTGGTGTTCACGACTCCACACATATACACAATTATCTACATAGCAAATTGACTATAAGTATCCTTTAAGATTCATCCAGTGTGCGTTGAAAAGTTCAATCAACCTTCGCTTCCGCTCAGTACAAATGCGTCGTCGTCGCCCCCAAAGGTGGATCGTATGACGAATGTACCTTGCTTTTGGCCCGTGTATTTCCGAACCAATTGCTGCTCTTCGAGATCCCATAGGTGAAGCTCCTGGGATTCTTGAACATTGACCAGCGCGTAACGTCCATCCGCGCTTACAGATAGCGAAGTAATTGTCTCTGGCTCGGATATTTTTCTGTTCACAACATTGTGAGGTCCCCACCTACCTAGCATCTGCCCATATAGCTCACGACTTACCCAACTTCCAGCAGTTTGAAATGGTCCAGATCGTATATGTTTATAAAGCGTTCATAGCTCATGGTTACTACTCGCTGACCGCTGGCTGTAATTTTCATGTCGAGTACTCGCTGGGCAGACCATCGGCACTGGATTCGGCCATCTATGTTCTGCACAGTGAAGTGAATATTGGCATTGATTGGATCAGTAATCGACATCCGGAACCTAAAAGGGGCACCGACGTACCCATAAACATAATGACTTGTCACATGCTCCAGAGATAAAGTGCTCGCCATCAGGCAACCACGCACAGCTAGTCACTTGATCCTTGTGTTCAGTGTATGTGTGCAGCAGATCTCCACTCTGGGATAGTGATTATATAGATTAGCCCCTTCTCAATTATGGCCAAAAACGATAGAGATACAAACCATTGGGTCCCACAACCGCAAGGAAGCATCGACTCCGCACACAAGAAGTTTCGTGTCATCTGGAGACCAGGCGCAGTAGGAAGCATTTTCCAGCTGTCCCGATAGAACCTGGATTTTCTCAAACGTCTATCCACAGACAATTAGCCTCGGAACTATAACCCACATAAAATTATAGCAGGATAAAAAGGAAACTTACAGTCATGTCCCAGATGACACAGGTTTTATCTTTGGATACTGAGGCCAGATAGCGACCGTTGTTTGAGAATGACAAGTGCCATACTTCGTCAGTATGACCCTCAAGAATCCGAATAGTGGTTGACGGGAACCGACTCCTACAAATTACGTTTCATATTAAGCTCAGTCGAACTAGTCGACATCCGTCTGACTTACTTGTCACAGACGTGATCCGCAAAGAGCGAAAATTCGGCATTACTGTTTGTATGATATAAACATCCTCTTCGCTGCCATTCATAGGCTTGGTTGATTAATGTTAAGAGCCGTTCATTTGGAATCATGGTTGACGGTGATATGTAACCTGTTGTGAAACAGTATTCAGGTACGTCATAATGATCATCATGTCAGAGACGCCTGACTGAACTTACGCTGAAGCTCAACAAGTAATTGTTGCCTGGATGATCCGCCTGCGCCATCCCATTGTGCTTGTGTTTTGATATCTTCAACGGAGGAGCAAAATATCAGACTGGCCTCGTCGAGTGAAGTACGTCAGTTTCCATGCATAAAACGGAAATTTTCAGCGAGGAAAGAAAACGAACCTCGACAGTTGGTGCAGTCTTTCGATATTTTGCCCGAGTGGAGTTAACTCATTACGTAATACTTGTAATGCTTTCATCGTCTTTTGTTCTTCAAGAAGTTCCAAGAACTTTTGTTGCCTTATCAGAAACTTTACCCGAAGCAAATCTGTAGCATTTTCCATTGGCAAAGAACCCAAGAATGATTCGGCTAACTGCCAGTCGCCCGTCAGGATGGCTTGCCGGAACAAGGTTACAGTCTCTGACTCTAGGGCGACCCCGGATTCTTTTTGTAGCGCGCTAGCTGCATCGCTGTATAGATCAAGTAGCAGTCAACGACCCATATCTTCTTGAAACGGCAAAGTTTTTAAACATACTGATAGTTGAGATCGTTCAATGTTTGCAGAATGAGGCGTACAAGCTCTTCCTTCTTGACACGCCCGAGCATTTCTATCGATGACAACGAGGACGAACCATTATTATTATTCCTGTCTCCCGATGACTTGCCATTACTCTGCTGCTGCTGTTGTTGTGAATCAGCAGGCACCGAGGCCAAATTGGTCGTTATGTGCATATTGTCTGCTGTGGCAGGATCGTTCAAATCGTATTCCAAACGTAAGCGTTTCCTGCTAGGAGATCTGATAAGAGAGCTGGACGAAGAGGACGAAGAAGAAGGTGACGGAGACGCAGGGGAAGATGACGGCGGCGGTTCTTGAGAAGATTGTGCAGCAGAGAAAGCTGCTGATGGTTGTTGCGATTCTCGGTTCGGGTTAAACGTTTTGGAAATGAGTCTTGCTAAAGAGATAACCTGCTAAAAGGGCAGATTCCGATATTAAAAAAGAAAGAAAAGGACGAGGAATTCGTTAGTGAGCAAGAAGCATTGAACGGATTTTCTGCGTCCGGTCAGCTCCGTCACTTTCCATCATCCATGCCTCAAATCCTCCGGTCTCAAAGCGTCTCGGTCTTCAATCCCCTTGGCCAGAACGGCTCGATTATTTTCCCTGGAAATAAATTGTGCCTCCGGGTTTGGGACCTGTCATTGAGAATTGGGGTAAACGAGAACTCATGGCTTGACGTCCAGAAGAAATGCCCGTTTCCGAATACATTATATATAGTGTAAGCACAAGACACCGCAGAATTCATTTACAAATTTAGCGTCCAATGCTCCACAGAGCAGTTAGGGTATTCAAAATGTGCTTGCCAACCGTATAATTCCTTCAGTCTGTAAGCCTTCCTCGTGTAGAAGAAACTTATAAAGAGGATGAGGGGTTTTCTTTCTCGTTTAAAGTGCAAGATGTCGTCAGGTGATACTTGAATACGTATGCGATGCTAAAACACTGTCAGTTGCACTGTAACAGACGCTCATGACCTCAGTCATGTAGTAGAGGCTAAATTGGAAATTAATACCCTTAACTGGTCGCTCACAGTATTGTACAGGCGACACAAACGACTTGATTTGAAAACAGCTCTCTGCAAATTACAGGTTTGTCAAGATGGACGAATAGCACAATAACACAATAACGTGGGTACTTTATCTGGGCGCTTATGATTAGGATCAGTTTGTTTGCATTGCTGGCTACCAACCAAAAAGCCTCGAAGCGCACTATATATATTGCCGTACGCATCGAACTGTAATTGGCTCTAGCGAGATATGCATATAGGCACAGCTATATCTTAATTTCATATACTGGTTTATTCTGCAGCTCTAACACGTTCACAGGGTGCATTATAACATAAAAAAATGGAGTATAAGACATGTCCCCACTTGGTTGCTTGTATTAATATGGACTTCATTCGGTACGTTTCAATGTATAAGCTCATTGTGGTCGGCTTGGACTGCCCAGCTAACGTGTAGATAAGGATTGCAAATAGCTCTCGAGCCCTTTTATATCCAGATTTTAATGGACCTACCCCGATGTAGCTGCATAGCTTATAGACGCTTTCAGTAAAGCATGGGTATCTGTAGCGTCAATGGGAAGCGAATCTCCCTGGAGGTTCAGGTCTGGTTCCTGTTCTTTACCGGATTTCATCAGTGTGCACGCATAATGGAAAAGCGAACTCAGTTCAGATGAGCTCTTTTCGAAGAACGAGCTTCCTTTGTGGTTTCGGAAAGTACAGGGCGACTGCCACCATGACAATATTTGTAGGCCCATCTGTAAAGACCTCAATCAGAAAAGACGATGATTTGCTCGAAGCGCAGTTATTAAAATCTGTATTGATACTATACCAAGAAAGAAGGCAGGATAACAACAAACAAAGAAGGTGTTCAAATCATGGAAGAAGATTGGCAGGCTGGCCTTAGTGAAAATGCTTCTTTTCTTTCGAAGAAGCTTTCTTGGAAATCATGACAGATGACAGTTCTGAAACATCCTCTCCGGGGTTGCGGGACTGACTTTTATCATCAAAGTCTCACGAGATCCGTCTCCGTTATCAGATGAACAAAGTTAGACTCGATCAAATTGAACATGTACAAGGCAACATAAGTAAAGGGTAGTTGGGCAGCATGTGGGATTTCGAACGCCAGCGATTGGCTATTGCAAACCGTCAGGCAGGGAAGTGTGATACCACGTACGCGAAAGTTCGGTTTCGGGTGATACAAAATGTGCTTTCTTACAATGCATGAATGGCTGGCTATTACATGCCAAAATGCATCTAAATAATCTCTTCAATAGCTGACATGGCGAGTCATATGCATCCATCAGACAAGCGACGCAATGAGTCTCGGAGCACATGAAAGTCAGTAAGCAAGTTCTATCACTGTATCCGTGATTGCGACCGGATCAGGAAAAGAAAGACCAGTTTTCTGGAGTTTCTGTTGTTCGGATCACAAAATTGTTGTGAAGGACGGCGTGGACTTGATGCGGCCAATCCATTGGGCAGTTGGAACAAGCCAACAAGGACATGGAAATCATGGCAAACAGGCCATGTTTGCGAGACTTTTGAGATTCATATAAAAGACTTGCAAAACAGCTATAGCGTTTCCTTTCTCTCTATCTCACCAAACACCCTTTTTCGGCGAAGATGATGGTCCCTTACCAGTTCACATGGATGTTTGGCGTCGGCATGGTGGTTGCCTTTGCAGACGCTTACGGTATCGGCGCCAACGATGTTGCCAACTCCTTTGCGACATCCATTTCGTCTGGTTCGCTGACTCTGGTGCAAGCTGTCATCGTTGCCTGTTTTACGGAATTCCTTGGTGCACTTTTGCTCGGTTCCGGCGTGTCGGATACGATCAAGGACGGCATCGTTTCCACACATCTCTTTCAAGACAACCCTGAAATGCTTATGATGGGCATGATGTGCGCTTTGATCGGCTCATCTACGTGGCTCATTATTGCGACAAGACTCGGTATGCCTGTCAGCACTACACATTCAATTGTTGGCGCTGTCTGCGGTATGGGCATTGCAGCCTTCGGTGGCAACGCTATCGACTGGAGTTGGAACGGCATCATCCAGATCGTCGTTTCTTGGTTCCTTTCACCTGCCCTGGCTGGCGTGATCGCATCTATCATCTACCTCATCACCAAGTATGCAGTCCTGCGTCAAGTCGACAGTGTCAAGTGGGGCATCCGTCTTGTCCCAGTCTACGTCTTTGTCACTGTGACCATTGCGGTCTTTTACATCTGCTTCAAGGCGCCCGGTGCAAAGGCAGCTGGCCTCAGTCTCGGTGAAATCCTGGGCATCGCTTTCGGCTGCGGTGGTGGCATTGGCGTCTTATCTTGGATTTTCTTATGTACCTGGCTCCATCGTCGCGTTGTTGACCGCGAGGATCTGCGATTCTACCATGTTCCTATCATTTACTGGGTCCCCAAGAGACCGCGAGTCGATCAAGACCTCGAGAAAAGAAGCAATGAAATTACCGCGACACCAGAACCAACCGACGTGCAATCTACGTCTTCTACCTCCAAGACTAAACAGCAGCAGGTTTCCAAGAAGCTCGAAGAAATCGAACAGATTGGAACTGGAGCGTCCGCTGTTTCTGCCCCTGCTGAAGAGCAACCACCAAAAACTTTCCTGACCATGCTCTGTCAAGGCAAGGACCGCTTTCTGGCTGTTGCGCTCCATGGTCTCCGTCAAGATGTCCGCAACCTGAATAATGAGAAGCTCAAAAAGATCCACGCTGCTGCAGAACTGTATGAAGACGACGCCGAATATCTCTTTTCGTTCTTGCAAGTCTTGACTGCCATCGTTGCTTCTTTTGCTCACGGTTCCAACGATGTTTCGAACGCAGTCGGTCCCCTCTCCGCTATCTACGATATCTGGCGGACGGCGACTGTTGCCGAAGGTGTTCCTGTGCCTATCTGGATTCTCGCATACGGTGGTGCTGCTATTGACATCGGTCTGGCTACCATGGGCTATCGTCTTATGCGCGCAATGGGTAACAACATCACGTACGTTACGCCTAGCCGTGGTTTCGCTGCTGAGCTTGGCGCAGCCCTTACAGTCCTCACGGCCTCCCAACTTGGCCTGCCGGTCTCGACCACTCACTGTATCACTGGTGCCATCGCCGCTGTGGGACTTTGCAACGGCAACCTTCGCGCTGTAAACTGGAAGATGCTGGCTCTTTGCTTGTTTGGCTGGGTCTTGACTTTACCGTTTGCTGGTCTTGTCGCAGGTCTCATCTTCTCCTTCGCTGCCTATGGTCCCTCTTTTGTATATTTACGCTAGATTTCTGTAACTTTATTGTATATCTAGTTCGCAGAAAAGATCATCTTATTCGTTATTAGTTGTATCCATTTTTTCTTTTGTATATACACTACCCGCGCGATATATCGATATTTGA
>JSYX01000722.1:0-15565 GCA_000787465.1 Thermomucor indicae-seudaticae | reverse complement strand
AAGCTACCAAAAGCTGATGCTGAGTAAAAAGATCAAGACGAGCGGGGTTCTGATTAGGGTGGCGATCCCCCACTTCCAAGTGCGCAAAAAAGTGTTTGTGTGGAGCCTTTCATTGAACAAAGGAGCATGAGGCCGTTCTCTCCATTGTCTCGGAAGCCATTCTTGGCTCTCGTATTTGTCGCAGCTTTCATATTCTTGTACAATGTAGCGAGTCATCCTCGAGTGTCAAAGAGCATGAAGCCAACGGCGTACTATGATAATTACGATGAAGCTGTATGTTTACCTCAGCGGTTACTTAGCGTGCATCCACCTCGTGAAAAGGCCAAGGCAGCCTTTGTCATCTTGGTACGCAACAGGTAAGAAGACTTATGGCGACAGGTTGTTTCTACTTTTCAACAAGAGTCGGTTAATAACAGATGACAGGGAAAAAGATGACATTGCAGCTACGATTAGAAACCTCGAGGACAAGTTTAACAAGAACTTTCATTATCCCTACGTGTTCTTAAACAATGAGCCATTTACGGACGAGTTCAAGGACGCAATGAGAGCAGCATCACCGGCTGAAATGCAGTTTGGACTTGTACCCAAGGAACAGTGGAGCTATCCAGCCTTTGTCAATGAAACTTATGCGGCCGAATGCCGGCAACGAATGGAAGCTGAGAATGTCTTTTACGGAGGCATGGAGAGCTACCATCACATGTGTCGATATCAGTCTGGTTTCTTTTTCAGGCACCCGCTGTTGAACGAGTAAGAGAGTGGGATACAGAGATAAGGGGAAAAAAAAGAAGATATCTGATTTACTGTGTTTGGCTGTAAAGATACGAGTGGTATTGGCGTGTTGAACCAGGCGTACGGTTCTTTTGCGACATTACCTACGATCCATTCCTGTACATGCAAAAGAACGGCAAAAAGTATGGATTTGTGGTGACTCTTCTTGAGCTGCGAGAGACGATCCCATCGCTCTGGCAAACGGTCCTTGATTATGCGCGTTCGAGACACATCAACCTCGATAGTCCCGGCAAATTATTCCCATACTTTCGAGATGAGACGACGGGTGACTATAACCTGTGCCACTTTTGGTCCAACTTTGAGATTGCTTCACTTAATCTGTGGCGGAGTCCAAGCTATCGCGACTTCTTTGACTATCTGGATCGGACAGGCAACTTTTTCTACGAGAGGTGGGGTGATGCACCAGGTGAGTAGTCCAAGTTGCGCCTTAATTGATATGAAACTCACACAGAAAATTAGTTCACTCGCTTGCGGCGGGCCTGTTTCTCGATACAGATGAAATCCATTATTTTGAGGATTTTGGATACCAACACGATCTCTATCGTCATTGTCCATCCAAGGAAAGTCGTCTTGGTTGCCGCTGTGAATGCCCAGAAGGATCCACTGAAACGAGCATCGACCACGACCATAACTGGGACACGTGTCTGCCGCGCTGGAGAGACTGGGTGAAAACTTCTTCAAGTCAGACGCGTAGGACTGCATGGAACGTCTGGTCATAACGTAACACCGTATTAATTACACATCTTTATCCCATTGACATCATACCATTACAATCTTTCTTATCGCACAAGTTTTAATAATATCAAACTGTCTTCGCCGCGTAATTGATTTCAAATGCATCTAGACGGAGGGGCGCACAGACGACCGCAGCTGTTGTCTGTTGTTTTGTTCTTGCCACGCCACGCTTTGCTGCAGATACGCGTGTGGGGGAGGGCGGCGCTCTTTGTCAATTCATGCAAAATGACAAGTCCGCCGTGTAAGCCGGAGTCCAATCAGCCTTGGACATCTGACTACTTCTTGTGATTATGTGTGTTACTTGTCATTACGCCTCGAAATACAGACCATCTCCGCTTCTCTTTATCCATCAAGGCACCCAACCCCTTGGGGGAATGTTTATGCCTAATAGAATTTGAATGTTTGTGTGCCCTGCCGTCGAGATGATGATGCGTTAATTAAATGAATTGTTATGGTCCATCTTGAAAGAGATAACGTTCTATCTGTTGTGCCCCAAATCAGATATGATACCGTTGAACAAAATGCAAATGGTCCCTTCACGCGCGTGGCTCAAAACCCAGATAACGCGCACTCCCCCCACCATAGTAACCGGAGTGGGAAAAAAAGAGAGTTAGATACAGATTGCTCACCAGGTCACGGTTTAGCGTTTCATCTCCATCCCGACAAATTGCATACCAAATCTACCTTTTGTTGGGTTGCTATGGAATGGGCACAAGTGAGATGATAAGCACATCTTTTGGCGTAGACGGGCTTGAAGGTGGTGCGTGGTTATTAAGCGACTTTCATTTAGTGCGTAACAAACAATGCAGCAGGACCAATGCGTGGCAAAAGTCCGCCGTTATCTTTCACAAGAGGTACGTAGATCTTCTTCACCTAGTAGAAGGCTATCTAGTTATGAAAGTGCTTAATTTAGAGAAAGAGAGCGAGAGATTGGCATTGTTTATCTGTCCTGTTTGGTCAGTGGCCGTTCTACTACATTCTAGATCTTGGGCATTTTCTGCATCGGAGGTTTCTCATGCAAGAGTGTTAGTACTAGTTTAGATAAATTATTATTAATGTTTGCTTGTTCTGCAGCACGTCGTGATAACAAAGACATCTCTCATTCGATTTCTAAAGGATCCGGTGACCGCATCTTTATGATCGGGGGAGATCCCATTCATGGGAACAGTAGGAAGATCAGGCAAATTTGAACCAAACCCCGTCCCTGTTTATGATTGTGTGTGCAACAAGTTGCAGCGGGCCCCCAAACAGCCGGGTCTTCGGAGCTCTGAAGTGGTGTCATGACAGCAGACCACATGGATGGTTGTGATGATAAGTAGGCTGAACGCCAAACTAATAAATACCCACCAAGTCTGGCACGCCTCGAATTTCTTTGTCACCTATCTCTCTGGGTCCCTAACTTCAAACTTCTTGTATCTTCTCTCTTCTCTGTACTTGTTGCTTCGGCATTCAATTGTTCTAACTGACCTCTCTATTTCTTTGTTGTATATTCTTTGCCACTTTCTGAGTTTTCTGTATTTATCATGATGATGAACGGACACCACCACGCCGACAAGAAGTGTACTTCTGCTACCTGCTGCTCTCCCTCGAAAATCTGGAAAGCCATTCAAACTGCTATTGCCACTGACGACAAGGATGGAATCGTGAAGCTCTGCCAGCAAGATCCTGACCGTACCGTACAAGTCAAGGATGTCCTTTTGACTTCTCGTCTCCATAACGATGCTTCGCTGTACCCGCCTTCGCACAAGCACAGGGTGTTGCAATTTGACAAGTCCATTCGGCGCGAGGCCACGACTCTGTTTGGCAAGTCGGTCACGGACCTCAATGCATTGCAAGTCGCTCTCTTCCAGGAAAAGGAAGACATGGGATTGCAAGTTCTCACCTTTTTGCGCCAACACGCCGCGCAGCCGTCTGAAATCCAGTCCTTCGTGAACCATGTCTGGGGTCAGCGCAATACTTCGCTTCATCTTGCTTGTTACTATGGGATGCCTCGCTTGGTGCGCCTCCTCTTGGAATTGGGCGCTGATCCTAACGCGGTGAACGAACGTCAAATCAAGCCAATTGATTGTTCCAAAGATCCCGAGTGCCGGGCTGCAATCGAGAACGCCATGGCGGCTGCGACGGTCACGGTTATCACCCCACCTCAATCGCCCACCGTCCGCAAGTCGCCATCACCATCTGCCAAGGCCTTGAAACGCCCTGGGTCGCCTATTGAATCAGCCATGACGCTCAAGTCTTCCAAGATCCGTACTACCAAACCGGATACGATGACCTTGATGCTCAAGTCGGGACCGATGGTGACGGAACCGGGAACCTCCCTTTCGCCTCTAGTGGTGGCCTCCAAAGGGGTCGATGCGGAGACTCAAACGGACCGTATTGCTGGACCTGCTATACCAAGTTTCTTGCAGCAAACTTTGGATCCCGAAGCGCTCGATTGTGGCAAGCTTGTTGTTGTGGGTCAAGGCGGAACGTTCATTCCTTTGGGACAAGCACCGGATAAACCCCAAGGAGATCTTTTGGACAACAGTGGCACGGGACAAGCCCCTCTTTCTGTTGCTTTAGGACAAGCACCGGACAAGCCGGGTTCTGTGGATCAAGCTTCGGACACCTCAACAGGACAAGTTTCTCTTTCTGTTCTAGCGGCACAAGCGCCGGACAACCTGGCTTCCTTGGCCCAAGAGCCATCGCTTTGTGAGCAAGCACCGGACCTAAAGGAGGATACTTCTTGTAAAGATCAAGGGCCTACCCTGCTTACGGAACAAGCTTCAGCCAATTGCAATGAACAAGGGCCTCCTTTGGTGGAGCAAGCGCATTCTATATGGAGGGATCAAGGGCCATCTTTGGCGGAACAAGTACCTTCCTTTGGGAATGACCAAGGGCCACCCATATTGGTGCAGGCATCTTTCACTGGGAGTGACCAAGGAAATTCATTGGCGAGGCAACCGCCTTCTATATGGAGTGACCAAGGGCCTTCTTTGACGGATTCCATTTGCAAGGAACAAGGACCACCTCCTCTTTTGGATCAAGTCACTGATACAAGGAAACTAGCACCGGACACGCGGTCCAATCCAAGTGATCATGTCCCGGACACTTCTACTGTTCGGAAGATAGCCTCGGATGATGATCAAGCATGGAAACAAGCACCAGATGGGTCACCTTTTCTTTGGACAAGAAGACAAGCCTCGGACGGAGTACCTGCTGGACATTTGGGGACAAGGCATCGACCTTTCCATGATCCAGGCGAAGATGCTAGGACAACAGCAGTTACACCGCTTCATTATCTGGTGATTCAGACACTACTCTTGGCAGCGGCAGAACATCGCTCGTTGTTCCATGGTCATCCAACAAGAACCACGGACTACGGCCTTTTCGGTGCTCAACCTGTCGCGGTTTCTTAATCTGCACAACACTTTTATCTCTGTCAAGCATCTTTTCCATTTCCTTCATTACGCGGTGTGATTAACGCACTCCCAAACCGGTTCCTTTACCCACTCTACTCTGATGTGTGCTATCCAAACCCATTCGTTTCCGATCAAGTGTGACGCTTTGGTTCTCTTCCCCCCTCCCACGCTCACCTTCGCTCTGTTTGTCTGAACAACAAAAACCCTGCTGCTTTTTTATATGTGTATGACTAGTATGAACCCTTTTCATATGAACTTGTATATGTTTCCTTCTTTCTTCTTTACATATGATCTTCCCGAAGTGTTATTTAAAAGAGTTGAACTGTATATATAAATAAAAGATATACCACTTTTCAGGTTACGTTATACAATTGACTTTACAAAATTTGAGATAGTATATCCAGGACATCTTTTGTTACTACCCTGTCCAACACCGGTTGATGCACGCTCTGACCATGTATATCGGAGCCTTTTCTGAATTTAAGCATTATGATGAGGATTACATACTTTTATTGTTGTTATTAACTGGATGATGGATTATGTATGCAAGAGTTTTACAGAAAAAAGTGCGTGTGCATTCGACTTTGTTCGTGCACTTGCATTTCATTTAGTTTATAAGCATTCAATTCGTCTTTGATGCATTGAGCCATGGCAGCCGTCAGTCGTGTGCACACTGCTTCTGGATCTGATCCTCGATCGTATTCCTGTCTCGAAAATGTTTCTCGCACCGATACGACGCGGGCAAAACGCACAACAGGACGGCTTGGTGCATGCGCAGTGCAAGATGATGGTTGCATCGACTGATCGTTCTTATTGTGATATTGATGATGATGGCGGTGATGAACTCCGGCGGATGAATGACGGTGATAGATACGATGATGATGATGGTAATAATGTTTCTGCCGCTGTTGTATTTGATAAAGTGGCTCATGATCATCGTTCGCTACGGGTGGTTCCTCTGTTATCACGGACATTAGCTTCCTTGACATAGTAATAATTAATTAACTTTATTACCTCGTAGGATACCTTTTAATGGTTTCACAAATGGAGGAGCAGCAACCACCGTTGAAGCTGAACTTGGCCGCTTGTTGTCAGATCGACGGGGCCAAGCAATGGATGTTAAGGAGGTCGAGCGAGATAAGCCGTTGCTGCCTTCTTTGTTACTTGACTTTCTCTGAAACTTGGCTTTGATCCGTTCTGCAAAGGACGAGCTTTTGGTAGGCCTTGTCATGACTGGGAAAGGCGGACAAGCCTCTTTGAAGGAATCGATGGGTTCGGGAGCTACAGTGTTGTGACCTCGCTTAGACGAAGGTTGTTTATCGGCGCCAGCGCCACTTTGCCCTCGAAGTTTTTGAAATGCAGATTTGAGTCTGGAAGAGGAACTAGTGGGTCGCACGTCTGGATTTATCTGTTGTCGTTGTTCAGGCATTGTAAACGAAGGACAACGGTTTGCAGCTGCGATAAATCGGCTTTTGGTGCCGTCTGTAGTATGGCGACGTGAAGAAGAAGTTGGCATAGGGATAACAATCGACGAAGGAGGAGGAGAAGAAGAAGAAGGATGATAATTAGCTGCCATAGAAAGAGCTTGAAAACACATAATATTAGGCAATGCGTCCTCGTCGAAATGCTCGCGAATCTTGCTGATATTAAGTTGCGGTGTGTAGACCGGAGAGGCAGGGCTCCTACAAGGGGATCGCGGGGGTGGCGATGGCGAAAAAAGTTGTTTTTTCCTTGCTTCGAACTGAGTCGGAGGCGGTGTGGCAGGGTCTTCTAAACGATCCAGTGGTGCGTCGTCGCTAATATTCATCTTCCCGATAAGCCGTGATAACTCTGGTTTCTTTTGCGTGTTGCTGTTGGAAGTGGTATCAGGATAGCTGTCCAAGATATTGTCTTCATCGTTATCTGTAGGCGATTTCAGGATGCACGAAGCGGTACTTGATAGTACGCTGCTTGCATGAAGTAACCGTTCATCGTCTCCGCCAACTGATTTGTCTTCTTCTCTGCCCGCGCCAATATCCCATGGCGTTATCTCTCTCATGGACTCGTTCGCTTTGCACACAATCCACCTGGCTTCTTCTGTTCCGTCCATTAGACTGTGCGGTGAAGATAACGTGCTCTCGTCCGTCACAGCGGAAGAATCCGTGCCCTCATACTGAGGTACCTGAATTTTCAAAGACTTAAGGGGTGGGCAAGAATGAGTCGGAGCATTCTTTCCCTCTGTGTGTCTCACGGCAAAAAAGCCGCCAGGTACCTTTAAGTCATTGTCAGGACATTCAGACTGATATGGGTCTAGTGTGACCATGGCAGTGCTCATCATGTTCAATGAAAGTGAGATAAAAGAAAGAAACAGAAACCGTACAAAGTGACGACGAACTGGAACGTCAACAAATAAGCCAAGGAAAGAAAAGAGAGAGAGAGAGGGAAAAAGGGGATTACTCTTAACAATGACGTTTAAATCATCATCTGTATATCAGCGTTTGCCCCCCTCTTGCCCTTGCGTCCACCTTTATATTTATGGCCATTCACAACTCTCTACTAGCACAGCTGCCACAGCTTCCAAGCCAACGCGATCACGTTCATCAAAACCTTCTGTTTCTTCACAGTCAATATCCAGTACACCCAGCACACGCTGAAGAATGCATATTAGTTGCATACGTTGATACGAAATTGGCCATTTCACTATCCTACCCCATTTAGCAACAATGGCACGACAATCTCTGAATTCGATGCCGAGTCGCACGCGATATGTCCTGGAAACGCATGGACATCTTTCACTACCTGCGTCGTCTTTCTCTCTGCTGCCGTCCCACATACACCTTTGCCAAACGGAATCTCAGTGCAAGCGACCTATTATCAGTTCCATTTAGTGAGTCTTAAAGGGATGTAACACTTGGGAAAACGAAAGCCCCTCTCTTTCTCTTTCTCTTTCTCCTGCACTTCCCCTTAGCAAACAACTCCGTTTTCAAAATCACACTTACCTTTCCTTGAAATGGTCCAAGAATCAATAGCCTTTCATTCTCTTTGGAAGTAACATAAAATCCAGCCCAGTTGACCGGTTTCTTTTGGAAATGAGCGAGCGAGCGCAAGCCATGGTAAATCACTGCAGACGCGTTGGCTAAATTCGTCACCTATCCGAGAGCATTTAGCGCGTCTTTCTCTCTCTCACACACATTCTATTACTGGTGTACCCAATTCCGTTGACCCTCAACAATGGCCTTGATCTGTTCCAGCAGCTCGCTGTAAAATTCTTCCTTGCTCAGGTTTGCATCAATTTGAATGTCGTGCATGTCTGTCACCTTGACTCCAAAAGAAATTTTTTGGGTTGCTGAGATTCTTTCTCAATCCAAAAGCTGAACATGCTTTATCGTAAAGAACAAAACGTGGATAGATACTAATTACATTATGTGTGTATATATAAAACTGGTTAACAGTTTTCGTTTTCACGCATGGAACGTTCCAAACTTGAAATATCAGCAAGGGAAGGAACAGATAATGTGTGATCTGTAAAAGACATGGAGAGCGGCTTATGGTTATGGTGGTCATTATCGGGAGCGGTTGTTGTCGATTGTTTAAAGAGTTGCTGCTTGTCCAACAAGTCGCATACGTACTGTGAGTAATGGATAATGAATTCAGCTTGACGCATGGTTTCAATGGCTTTGGGACTTCTCCGTATCCGGACATATCGGATGGCACGTTCAGCGGACAGACAATAAAGGTTTCTGAGCAGCCAACAGCAGGCAAACAAACCAGCTCGTCCAACCCCGCCTCGACAGTGCGTCAAGACGTTCTCGCCCTGTCGGATCCGAGAATCTACCAGCTGAATGGCAGCGTCGATTTCTTCGATCGTATCCGGGCAACTTCCCTCCACCATTGGCAGACGGATGACCTGCATCCCGTTCCGAGAAGCTGCCTCGATATACTTGGGCCAAGGTGCTCCCAAAAACTCAAGTTCAGTATCATCCAGACAGCTGCATCGTTCGTTAGTCATGGTTATATAATTATCAACATGTACTACTCCTTTACCATACAATCGTCGTAATATTAAAAGATCGCATACGTGCAAAATCAAGGTCCAAATCACGGTTAATGGCGGCCCGCCCTCGACTTGGTCCCGTTAATCGCACCTTTTTCCCGGGACAAGAACTTAGCGCCAGATTACCCATCGACTTTTTCGGTGGATGCCCTGAAGCTGCTGCTGCCTCTTTCTGTGCTTCCCATAACTGAGGTGCCAATTGTTGCTCTACCTCGGGGTCCGCCAAATCATACAGATCAATGTCATCGGGTAAGTCGCAAACTGCAAGCAAAGGCAGGTATTCCGTTGGCAACATCCAGCTTATACTGTCACACACTCCAAACGTCAACCATTTCCAACAGTTGTCGCCTCATCAGTAAAATCACTTGACTCACTTGATCGGATGACTGATGGAGGTCTTTGGTGTCGTCGCTCGGTGATGATGCATACTGGCTGCTGCTTTGGGTTGCACTGCGCCCGTACCAGTTGGCACACCTACAGTTGGATCCGGAGTATTATTGCTCACAGGGTACGGTAACGAATCGGCAGATGACATGCGGGGTTGAGGGTGAGAAACAGGGCGGGCAATATCCTTCTCAAATGAGTTGCATTTCTTTCGGACTTATTTTCGATGTCTTTCAGACAACGTGGCTCAAGCTTACCCCACATGAAAAGAAGGAGGTTGATGCAGGGATCAAGCGTTTTATTTATTACTTCCATACAACGTTTATTGTCATGTTACCAAAGCAGAATAACTGCTGTTTCCAGGTAGTATACAAACGAGCGGTTAGCTACCATATTTGGGATACATTTCGAACTTTAACCCAAGACAAGCAAAACAGAGTTTATGTACATCAGCAAAAGCGCAGAAAAAGTATAAAGAAACTTGAACTGTACACGGCGAAATGTAATGTTTAAGCGAAAAGGGATGAACTGGATAGGGGAATGCAAAATACACATAAAGGGCTTGTCAGAGATCCGCCCGATAGAATTCAGGCACTGATCCAGTAAGCATGCACGAGGATACAATAGTAACGTAAGGAAAAGGGTGGAAAGAAGTAACGGGAAGTTTGTAGGGGTATCTGATCGCAAGAAAGCCTGATCACACAGGGTCGCAGGATGGCCTAATGTTGGTTAACGATAGCTTCGGATTTGTCGTTTTCGATCGCAATATCTATTGCCATTGGTGCCACACCGTTGCAAGTCCCAGTATTGATGCTTGCTTTCGCCACATCCTGAGTGCTCTTGACAGTAGTACCGTTATTATTATTATTATTATTATTAGTGATATTTTCACGGCTGGCAGCTCGACGAGAAAGATATTCTTGCAAGGATAATTTCACTTTGACAGGTTTCGCTGGTGGAGGTGTGGATTCTGCAGCAGGTGGAGGTTCTTGTGAAGGTCTGCAACTATCGCCGCTTGATAAGCTCTGCGGGACGTCGTGATCAACGTAGGTCGGTTGGCAATGGTTCGGAGACGGTTCACGTTTGGTTCGTATTGGTTGGCACTCCTCAATAGATTGCTCCTCGACGATAGGAATGGTAGACGCTGAACTGGCGTCACTCAACTCACCGTCTCCCAGGTCCACGTCGTTGCCTGTATCGATTTCCATCACCGCATTTGACGACTTTTGTGGATTTTCTGGTGCTACGGATGCCACTTTCTCCACAGGCCGGCTGTCATCGATTTGCTTCTCACTGACTTGTGCCTCAGGGCATTCCACAGACATGTCTCCGTGAGTACGACCGTTGTTAACAGAAGTTTCAGATGTATCTATAGTACATGATCAGCCACGATCCTGAGTGTAAATTGTCCACCACCTACCGTTGGGCTTCTTTTGCTTGGCGCCAATTTCCCGCAAGTACTTTTGCATCCACAATTTCTTGCATGATAATGGAGCGGCGGTAGCTTTCCCTGACCATGCCTTGGCGTCATGTGTCGATTCGGTTTCTTCCTGTTTCACCTGCTTTTGGCGTAATCTCCTTAGCTTCTCAGTACCGGGACTTGTCGATTCATGATGGCCCTCCTCATCGGACTTTTCGAAGCCTGATAGACTGGAAAGAGAAGACATTGCGGATAAAGACTCATCACAGCTCATCGCGGATGATTTGTCCTTCGGCCTAGATACCGTCAGTTCTTCGCCAATGTCAATATATCCGTCAACATCCAATTCTTCGTCACTCTCGTGGTTTTGCTGTGTTGTGGTCGTTGGACTGTGTACTATGGGGCTCCCTCCGAGTGGTGAAGTTGAAATAATGTCGATATCGCCGCCTTCTTCGGCTGATTCCGTGTGATTGCCAGTTGATGTCCTGTCGCCGGCGTCGCCTCTTGAAACAATGGTTTGCCGTGATGGTTGCGCGGGCGTTCCTAAAATAGGATAAATAAGTAATGCATTATGCTATGTATCGGCTATGATATACCTGGCGATGAACTTTCCAGACGTGAACAATGACTACGTCCGTCGCTATTTTTCTGCTTTCGTAGATGGCCAGTGTCGTCGACATGGCCAATTCCGTTTGTTACCGCTTTTGTGCTCTTATCAGCGAGGCCTCCCACCAAGTCCTCATATGTCCCGGCAGCAGAATCGAGTTTCAGATGCTTGATAAAGCATAATTCAGTATCCTTGCAAGCACAGTCCCCATATTCCGCGTCAAAAAAGGCAAGCATATTTGCGACAGCTAGGCGTTTGCTGCGTTCCTCTTCTTCATCAATAACTTCGCCCTCATTATAGTTTGCTTGATGGCGATGCCATTCCAAGTTCCTTTTCCAGCTGATGTGCCCTCGTTGCCAGTTCCATCCTATCGTGATTTCCTGCCCTTTGACAATGTCGTCCTTTGCAAAAACACCCAGACGGATCGTCTGGTCACCCTTCGCTTGTAAAGGAATAATACTGCGAAGCTCAGCATTTGGATGGCATGACCGGCGGATAAACCTTGCCTCATTTCCCCGGTACCGTGCATCGACGCAGAGATCAAGGGTTGGATAGAAAAAGACATGGGGACAAGTAGTTCCAAGCATGGCAAAATTGTTGTCAGGGTCGAATTTATACTCTGATTTAAGCGTGATGTCGCCATAAATTTCCGTCAAGAAACGATTTGCGGGAACGGAAACGTCAGCAAACAGCCCTTTTGACGAACTGCCATGGCTATCTTGCGAGAAGAATGTTGATCTTGGCACGGGTCTGACGGAGGCTTTGGGTGACACCGAAGTTCCATCCATCACCACAATATCCTTGCTGGGCTGCGCTACGACACCATCAGCTGAATTCTGGCTTATCCCATTCTTGTCTTTGAAGCGATTCCATTTTTCGAAAGTGTCGCGGAAAATCTCTCTCGCATATTGACTTCGTACGATGTTCATCTCAACGGGCTCGTAGTCATCGTGGTTATACTTGCTTTTTCGCAGTCGCAGCCTTCTTTCCTGCAGCAACAGCTCCTCCTGGGCATTGAGTTCAAACAATGAACGCTTGTTGACGGAGATCTTCTTGGACAGTTTAGGTTTTTTAGACGGCGGACGTCCGACGGGGTTTTTTCTTTGAGACGGGGGTTGACGGACTGAGTGGGCAGGCTTGTAATCGTCGTCGTCAGCGGAATCAAGTATTCTGTTAAAAATGTCCCGGAAATGGTGCTTCTCGTTATCTCCTGTACTGGAGCGATTTTTGTGCTTGTCTTCTTTTCGTTTAATCACAGACGCTTCAGACCGTGAACGAGATTTTCGCCTTTCCGAACCATCTTGTACGCCTTCCTCTGAATCATTGAGGGAATAAAAACCAAATCTTCTCCGAGTGGTTGGAGTCTGTAATTTCGCTTCACACTGATCGCAAAGATAATGTTCAGGAATATTGTGTTGGCTGATCTTGACACAAAATGCATGTTGCCAAACGAGACATTTCTCACATTGGATTGTAAACCCGTCATCTTCGGATGATGAACATATACATCGAATTAGGCCGGTGTCCACTGGTTCTTCGTCGATATCAACCTCGTCTTCGGCGGTGCGGCGAGATGTGTGCCCACGATGTGCGGTTTTCATTATGTTTGGCGACGTTTCTAGTGGTCGTATGCAAGGTATCTATATGTCAGCAAACTTTAAACTAATAATATGAGCTTCGTTATTTTTCAGCCTACAATTTTTCCGTCCAAAGAGAGTAGCATTTGAAATAGAAAAAAGAGAAAAAAGTTCGCCAGGGAATAGCTTTGTATGTCTGGGCAAATGACGCAACTCTAATCCCCGCTTTTCAAGTCGATTCAGCTTTTGCCAGGAAATGGCTTAGACAACATCCAGGCATCGATCATGGCCCAACAGAAATCAGACCCTTTTGGATTTGCACGATGTCAACTCCATTGACGCCTTTCTTTGACCATCCCGCTAATTGACCGTGATCCACTCAAGGAATGATGAGTTGAGCGAATTGGTCGCCGAGGTTGTCGAAAATCCGTTCGTTGCCAGTGACACGGCTGGGAAACAGTTTTTTACCGCGACTTTTAGGCACTTGGGCACGCACTTTCAAGCAAACTTTAATTAGTATCACAGCTCGCCGATGCGTACCGACAGCGTGATGCAATAACCCAATATTACCCAAGTATAGTTTTGAGTGTCTCGCAGTCCGCGGCAGCAAAACCTCACGGCAAAATGCAAACCATCTATCGAATCGAAACGTGAACAAATATTGCAATGACGGTGTCGTTAAATCCTGCACTGCGGCCACAACAACGTGGCCCAGCTACATTTTTTCCATGGCATTCCTTTCTACGGTTAGTTTTGAAAGCCATATTACTTCTTACTGCTCCTATAATGAAATCTCCAGTTTTTCGCTGACAAATCCTGACAGCTACCCTACCAAACAAAGGCTTACTTGACACATGTCTTTACGGTGAAAAGGAAAAGATCTTTTGCAAGAAGTCCCGTCATAGTTCATGCAAGATTTGTAGAATATATCCTAAAACATTTTGGTTTTGGAAAAATTCCATCACGCGGCCCACGCCAGTCAGTCGCCAAATCTACCCACACCAATACCCACCTAGCTCACCCATCTATCCTTCGTTATACTGAAGCACGAAGGCTGTATGTCATCAGCTCTATTGAGATTTTACACAGTTCACATCTGCAGGACCGTAAGTATTGCGCTTCGCTTATGATTTATAGCCTAGCTTCAAGTATCCCTGGACATCATCGACGTAGCATAGACACAAAGTGGAACCATAATTTAAAAAAATTAGTATAAGGATGCCTGAAGTTTACGTACATAGTGGTGTACAGTATAATAAACATACTTTTTGTTCGCAAGCCAACAACGATAATTGGCGACTTCATATACTTTGGCAAGGATGCTGTTGTGGGCATGTTGTCTGTTTTTCCAATGTTCCGTTCTTCGGTAATTCCAATAACAGCGGCGTACGTAGTTGCTCCAGTGCCTTTGCGTAATTCAACCTTCGATCGTATGCCTTTTGAACACATTATGCTTAGCTATCATCCCGGATGGCAACTGCAATTTGCCTCTCCTGCTGCCGCGACACCTCCCTTTACCACACGATACTGCGAAAATACTGCTAGAATATATTTTGACTCTCATCCGATCTTTTTTCCGTCGGCGTAGTAACATCCGCTTTCAATGGCAAAGCTGCAGTGTATCTCATATGCCGTGCTGAAACCTTCATTACATGCTAGCTTTGGTCTTCAGCTGCGCCCCTTCCTTCTGCAGGTCTCATTCCACTATTGATCAAAAAAGTTGATGACTAGTTACTAATTCGTTCGTAACCGTAGATGAACTCGATAAAATACAGATTTCCCAATCAATTCTCAACTTAGACCTGTGCCACGGTTTTAGATGCGATGTCAGAGCCTTTGAATAGCCATCCGAGTTCGTAGCCGGAGAAAGGTTTACATGCAGCGACGGATAGTCTTTGATCTCTTTTTTGAATGGTCTCGTGTCAGTCAAGGAACTGCAAATACGATCATCGCGGAAGTGCAAGACGATAACAAAAATAATCGCTTTTTACTATTTTAAATTCACGTCTGATCCAAGTATCTTTCTTACTACGTGTACGATTTATCGCTTATGGCAACCTTGTAGAAAAACGATCTCCAGGCAACGGCTGGTTGTGGTAAATGAGAAAGTGAGGCATCGGATTTTCAAATGTTCCCATTTTCAGGAGCTACTTCACCTAACTTGACCTTTGATGAGTGCTGCCAGCGCTTCTTTCTATGCAAAGGTGCTTTCTACGTTGGAGTTCCGCGTTTTCGCGAACGGGACACATTCTTTGGTTGTTTTCCTGCTTTCATTGATACTAAAATCAAAACCTCAAGTACAGGAAACAGGCAATTACGACGCAAAGCGGGAGTTTAAAAAAGCAATCCCACAACTTGCCAATTTTCACTTTTTGACGCCTATATAAGGGACGGGCTACCATGTATAGATAGAGTGCGTAGGTAGGCTTCCCCTGGCTAACCCCAGAGCGGGAGCGCTAATCGGATTCGACTTCCGAACCTGCGCTCGTGCGAAGCACGCGTTTTGCAAAAACTTTTTACTTTTTTTGCTCAGATACCTTCCAGAAGAGACGAATCAAGATATGAAAAAAGAGAATCAATTGTCAATGTCGCTCCTTACGTTACATTTTGCCAGCAACA
>JSYX01000721.1:0-15729 GCA_000787465.1 Thermomucor indicae-seudaticae | reverse complement strand
ACGAATTTGACATTCTTCTCCATAACATGCCAATCCGTCCCGAGTTGCAGATTCATCAAAGGAAATGGGAAAAGCAAGGTGGTCATGACGTGTCGTAACAATTAGAGCCTTGGATCCCACGTGCTTGCTCTTCTTGACCACCTTTTCGTGTTTCGTACACGGTGAGCGCAAATGTATGACAGCCGGTCACCTCATGCTGACTTCCACGCTGACACTACGATCAGTCTTTGCAGTACACCTCAACCTATTGTAACGCTTCAACAACGATTCCATGCTGTCACATCACAGCTTCGACCCATTCTGTTTTACACGTGTTGTCCCATCTCCCATTTCTGTCCAAGGCTCTCCCCAACTTCGCGTCCCAGATGCCAACAGTGACACAGATAGCAAAGTTTTCAGCGTAAAGAACCGCTTATGCCAAACAGGGCTTAGCAAAGACAGTTCCTATACTGTTGAAGGTAGTTGATATCAAGGGCGCCATGGAAACATCCCGCCAGATATCTGGTATGGTCAACGTTAATTGAAATGTGTTCCGTAACATTTTCGGCTTTTCGCCGAGCAGTCTGATGGTAAATGCTGGCACATGCTGGCACCATTAGTAACGCTTTCTCACGCTAACGTTGATGGCGTCCGCAAGAGTAGTCGTCCGCGCAAATGCGTAACCTCCGTCGTTGATGTGCCCAGTTTTAACCGATGCAAGCACTCGTAAAGAGAAGTGATGCTGAGAGAGATTGTGAGTGATAAAGAAATCAGGCAAGGGCGAATCTTCATAAGCCGTTCAAGAAAACGATATCGAAAAGAAAAAGCAATATCAAAACGCGGAAGTAGACATGGCTTTATCGATCTGGAACCACGTGCGGAGGAGTTAGCACTATGAATGGAAGGAGAAGGGGCTGGGAAAAGAAAGGAGGTTGTTGACAAACCGGTTAGCAAGTAGCAGGAGTTTTTGCATACTTTTTTGTGATCCGTCATATCCTCGTGCAGGTTGCAGGATCATCAACGCTGTATCACTTGTAACAATCTGACGATTTGCCACTCCTGCATGTCCACAGTCCGGAACAATATTTTGGCCGTAACGCCAGTTCTATTTTTTGGCTAGACTTCGATAAACGCCTTTTTCTTTTTGTTTTTTGCTTCTTTCCTTCCACGTCTTTCTTTTTCTTCTTCTTTGTACAACGCGATGGGTCAACAGGCGAGCAAAAAATACGGGTCGCTCACCTTTGGCTATGTCGCTCATACTGCGGTACCTGACCGGGACACCCCTCCGAGAAATGACCCGTTCTCGAACACAGACCTTCTGTTCACTCGTCCGGAACTTTACGGTCTCCTGGAGCCCTGGCAGATTTGCGATGAACCTGAAATCGAGTCAGCCAACAATTGCCCTGACACATCGTTTCGACGAGCCGACTCTGGATACTGTACAAATAGCAGCCACAAGCAGTTACCCGTAACACTAACAACGATAATGGCCGCGGAATTGGCGTATATTGACACGACGTATTACCTTGATTTTCTCACCTCGTTTACACCCCCGAAAGAAACGGAGCGTGCAAATAACAACGACAAGGACCAACTAAAGAGAATCACGGTTGCCGACGTGATATCTGCGAATTTTCAAGAAATTGTCTACAGCTCTCGTCAACTTACGACTTCAACCAATAACTTCAGACTACTGATCGGTCTCCGGAAACTCGACTTGTAAGTGTCCACTGGGCAGGGGGATAAGGAGACACATACTATGCATTTGCCACCGAACCATGAAAAGGAGGTTATTAACTTTGCAGATGTGATTAGATCCAAAAACCGACTGAGCCGTCTTCCAGAGTCGATTGGCCATCTTACTCAGCTCCGTGTGCTATTACTTCATCATAACGAGCTGATCGAAGTCCCAGATACACTAAGTCTTCTCACACAGCTCATGGAACTTGACTTGGAACACAACAAATTAACGTACTTGACACCCTTTATCGGCCGACTCAAGAACCTCAAAATTCTCAATGTCGCCCATAACCGCCTTGTCGAGCTTCCAGTACAGGTTGCTGGCCTTGTACAGCTCGAGCAACTCAACGTATCACATAATCATCAGCTGAAAACCTTGCCCGCCGAAATACTCCAACTACCGAGCTTACTTCGCCTCCGCCATGATGAATGCCACGGTCTTAGCCTACAGGAGACAGAGATGCCTGTCTCCGTGACGCCATTGCCGAGTCTCAAGGAACTTTGCGCCAGAACCATTGTTATGAATTCAAAAAACATTGATCCTGCTGTCTTACCTTCGCATCTGGTTCCTTATCTCGACAGCGCAAAGCCCTGCACAGCATGCGGACAACCCTACATCGAAACGTACGTATCTCGTCGTCGATTCGTAGCAAAATCAGACGGACTGGTTCCTGTCGAATATCGATTATGTCGCAGTCATTGGGTCGACGACGAAGATCGCATACTGTACACTTTCTCCCAGCCGCCAAAATCAGACGCTGTGAAGGATTATCCTCGAAACTTACCAACACTTTCACGAGACGACAAGTCTTCAGTAGCATATCATGGCATGGCGCCACCCTCCAGTCCTACCCCTACTTCTGGCAGCACCGGATCTGCTACTAATGGCACGGCTAACGTTATTAACGTGTGTGAAGATAAAAAACCCCCACTGTTTTCGTCATGGCGACCGCAACGCTTGATCCGAGTCATGAATCGTAACCATTCAGGTTTCTTAAGTGCAAAGTCGCGACTGAAACGTACTGGCAGTCCATCTAACTCTCATACCTCAAGCTAAACTGGCTACATCCATATCCCCAATGCTTTGATGTATCATTATACCATTCAGCTTTCTCTTCTCCCTCACCCTCAACTCCAAAAAACCTCCCCAGAAAGGATATCTGTAAACTATAGCCTACATACATGTGCATTCTACATCAATTTGCGCAAACTATGTACATTTACTTTATATAGGATAAAGTTAGAAGCAAAACAAAAAGCAACCAATTTATGAAGAAAATTTGGCCTTTTTACGTGATTTGCGTTGGTGTTTTGCAAGCTTACGCTTGGCTGCAAGTTGCGGGTTATTCATGACCTAAAGTTGGAAAGGGAGATGATGAGTTATGAAATTGTGTTGTTGAAAAAGTATATTACACAAGTTCTTACCTGGATGGCTCTGTCTGCTTTTCGCTTGATCCTTACATCCTGGATGTGCTTCCGTACGCCTTGGTATGCAGCAAAATAGACGGTCGGACCAGCCTTCTTCTGCATCAACTCCAACACTTCATTGCCCAGCTGCCGTAACTCCACTGTGACACAAATGCATCAGCCCTGGATAATCGAATTGCATTACATGTGACTATTGTTACTTACCATATTCAGTTTCTGTCCGTTTTTCATCATTAACAGTTCGGTATATCGGAAGCAGCATGGGGACTAGATATGGTCCAAGCTCCTCTGGCTGCATTAAATTGCAGATTGCAGCGAACCATTTGAATATAGAAGACCGCTAAAGGAGTCTCAGTTAATGAAAGCGTTCTTATACTCTGTCCGACAAGACCTACCATTAGGCAGCTCTTCTCACCACCTTTGATCAAGCCACCTCTTGCAATGTAAGATAATCGCCGAATAAGCCAGTTAAGCATGTTCTTTTGAGGTGCTTCTTGCAGTTTGGAACGGGCATCCGAAGAGACTTCATTTTCCTCATCCTCGTTCTCTTCCTCCTCCTCTTCTTGTTGTTGATGTTCCTCCGTCGTCTCCATCGAATCCTCTAATGCCTCCATCTCAGCTTCTGCTTCATCCTGAGCTTGCTCTTGTCGTTTCTGTTCCTCTTCGTCTTTGATATTTTGCTCGTCTTCCTGCTTTGGCATATAATACAGACACTTGCTAATAAAGAACAAGTTGCGCACCAGTTGATTCGCCTGCTCTTCTGTCAAGTGGACGCTCTTTAACTGTTCCGAAAACTTGTATGCCAAAGTTCTCAACGTCTCCCGGCTTAGATATTCGCAGCGACTTCCTGAATGAGAACGATCCTCTGCATTGATATTGCTGAAATAGACACCGTACAAGCGTGCTGTAGACGACCGAACCCATGCATGAGGATAAAGAAGCGCGTCTTCTGCGTTGCGCCAAATGGTGTCAGCCTCTTCGCTATAAATCAATTCCGGGAAAGTCTTCACGATCTTGCCAAAGGTGTTTAAGCTGTAATAACACACTTCCCAGGGCAAGTCCAATTCCATGCCGTCGTCGCCGACCAACTGAGGCTCCTTGTTTTTCTCCAAGATGGCAGCCAACTTTGGTATAAGCATTTCCGCCTGTGTTTTCGCTTGGGTGCCGAACGTGTCGATCACTAAACCATAAATCTGACATGCAGCCCGCTGCAAATTTCCCTTTTCATATTGCTCAAGCCATCGGTCCAGAAGACGATAAACGGTCGACAATTTCTCGTCACTTAAGCGTCCAAACAAGAGCTTGATCAATTCGGCCGACATTTCACGACACTTTGTTGACTCGTCGTTGATAAGACGCATAATAAGTCCAAACAAGATCGATTCTGCAAATTCCATCAAAATTTCGTCTCCAAATTTGGTGATAATCTGGTGCAAGAGTTCCATAATAGACTGCCGACCCGTTTCATGTACGTACTCGAGATTCTTAACAATAAAGCTCATTTGTGTCTTTAAACGATTCCGTCCCTGAGGATAATCGACAAGGAACAGGAAAAAGACGGATCGTGCCTGGTTACGAATTTCTTGACTCTGGTTTGTCACCATGATTCGTCCGACGTTATCCATAAGATCATAAACTTCGGGAGCCATGAATTTGCGCGCAATAATCGCACGGACAAACCCAAATACAGTTCCTTGACGCTCAGGCTCTTCGAGATCAGGTTGGATCGCATTCAACAGGTACGTCAATTGGTGCTCCGTCAACTGAGAGGCGGAAATATCTCGAATACAGACAGTCAAAAGCTTGAAGCAGCTTTGGACCAGCGGCGAGTGCGTGCTGCCCGAATCTCGAATCAATTGGAATGAACGCTTTACGACCAGAGGTACAGCTCCCGGCACAGAGGGAAGAGGATATTTAACAAGGACCGCCATGATTCGACACGCCACAACAACGTTCGTCGTCTGCTTCGAATACATTGTATTGCCCACAGCAGAAACGAATTGATCGAGCTTGTCACGATAGGCGTCCGTCGAGGGATCGAATTTGTTGCGCTTCAAGGCCGTCAAGAACAGAGATAGACCGAAATAAACAAATTTGTGTGCATTATTGCGATAATGGTCCACAGCGACCTGATCAAGCCGTTTGATTTGCACTTCAAAGTTCTTTTCTCGTTGAGATTTTTCGGTTTTCTGGTGGAATTTTGGCTTATAGTCCGCAAGGTTCTCCGTAATCAAGTCATACGAGAAGTTGAGGACTTCCATCGACTCAAACTCAGGATTATGAACAAGACCCGTCGATATACGTTTCAAAAGATCATCAACTTTGCGCAGCGTTTTCAGACTCTCGGTCTTGGCCAAGATTTCTTTGAAAGGTTGCAGCAAGATCCCGACGTTCTTGAAATGCACCACAGTACTGATATTTTCAAAGGTGGTGGGGCTCTTGCGGCTCTTTGCCTCCTTGATTTTACTCGTTATCTCGTCATCTTCCTTTTCTACACCACTTCGACCAAAGATATCATCCACCAAAATGTCGACAATATCTGCCAAGCAGTAATCAAGATCTCCAACTTGTGCCCGTTTTATAGTGTCCGCCAACAGCACGTTCACGGTGTGCCCGAGAACATAAAGTTCATAACCCTTTGTCAACGCGGACTTTAACTCGCTGATCATGAACGAGACGTAGGCAGGTCCTAGCAAGGCGTTGATTTTCAACAGCGTGTTTCTTGTGACCTCCCGAACAGACTCAGCACGACTGCGAATCGTTTGGCATACGCTAATAAGCAATCCCGGCAAGTTCAAGCGCATAGATTTCTCGGGAAGGGCACGAAGCAGTTTCGCTATTCCAAACGCAACCGGGATCCGCACTACAATAGCTTCACGCGTCTTGGCATCGTTGATGTACTTATTTAACGCTGGCAGCATGCGCTGAACAACTGTTTCATGGATCTTCTGCTTCATATCCTTATTTCCCTTCTCTGTCGCCTGAGCTTCTTCCTCCACCTCGACGTCCTCGTCCGTCTGCTTTCCTGTAATTTCAGCTGTAATTTGCTCGGTCGTTCGATACTGGATAACCACTTTCTGACGTCCCATGACGCTTGCTGCGTTTTCATCCGATACTTCCACGTCGCTAATGTCAAAATGGAACGCATCAAGAATGCCACCAATTATACGCACAAAGATCTTTTCCATGTCCTCCCGCTTTGCGTTAAGATCCATATAGTACCGGAAAACTCGATAGTAGTGGTTCCAAGGCATTTGCTTAACAAGCGTAGTCATCGTGTCAATGCACTGCGTAATCAGGTTGTGATCCACGATGCGGTTGCTTTCAAACAAAAACGCGGAGATAATGGGCATGAAGATACTGTTAATGGACGAAAGCTTGAATACTCCCGTGCTGGCTAGTTCTGAAAGCCGTTCCAAAGATCGAATGCGGCGGTGTATCTGCAGATGGTATATGTTGTTGAAAAAATTGTCTTCGTCTGTATTACCCAAAAGAGGCACCAAATCCTCAAATATCGGTAGTGTAGGGAACGTCTTGACACCGGTATGCAGCAAGTTGACGAACTCCGAGCGAACGACTTCAGCATGATTGGTCAATCCTCGCTTAATAGCTGGATATACGATGTGATTCACATCATTAAGCAACTTGCGTTTATCTTCGTCTTCCGTTGTTCGCTCTTTAACGGCCTTGAGGAAACGGGACATACAGTGCGTTGCGAGACCTCGAACAGCCAACTCCTCTGCGTCATGCATGTTGAACAGGAACTGGTGGATCAGAGGAAGCCATTGGTGGCTGTTTAACGACTTGTAAAGGTTGTCTGCAACCTCATTCATTGCGTCGAGCATCGACTCAAAGTCCCGTTCATCGATTCGCTCCGTAGCGTAGGCATTCATCTTGCTGATAAGAGATCCTACTTGCTTCAGATCCGGGTCGATTTCGACAAACACCTGAAAGAGGTTTAGCAAGGCCGTTCGACACTCCTTTGATTGCAGAGAGAGGAACAGAGACGAAGCAATACTATAGTAGTTGTAATACAACTGTGATCCATAAGTGTATCCAGGTACGATATTGATAAACCTGGCCCAAATCGCCAAAATATGCTCCTTCGTGTTTTCGGGAATGATACGGCTCGGCTTCATAAGATTCGGCAGCAAGAGTTCAAGAATGACAGCGGCCTGAGCGCCATTCTTAACGTAAGGTGCAATTCGCGCAACGATAGCAATTTCGCGAACAGAGTATTTGCCGCTACCGAAATTGGCATCGTCTTTGGATTGCGTAAGACGATATTTGAGGTTCTCGAGCAATAGATCAACGTGAGGGAAAAGCAGCAAGTCCTTCAGTGAACTATTACCATCCACGTCCATTTCCGCCTCGCAATGGTCCAGGATCGTTTCGACAATATCCAATACCATTGACAAACTCTCTTCCTGGATGACTCTAGCGGTTAACACGTTGAGAATCTGGGGGATCACGCGGTCATCGTAGTCAACGAAATAGCGTAGGTATTTTCGCTGTTCAGCCCAAGCTCCAAAGAGTTTCATGATACCGGCTACGTTCTGAGACGTATCGTTGACAAGCGACGGTAATCGAGGGGAAATAAAGGAGGCAAACATGACAGGAAGATACGGCGTCATATCAAAGTCGCCGTGAAGCTGGAACGTGCGGGTGATGAACTCCATACCTTCCAAACGTATGTCCCTGACGCGACTACTGTGTAAGTCGTTTGCTTCTTCATCGGCATTGTCCTTTGGTTGGGTCGAATCAATTATGTACAATGCAACTTTGAGTAACACTGGCAGCACCGGAATAATGTATGTAGCCATCGCCTTCAGCATATCATCCATCATTGTCATCACACCCTGCTGCTTCCGTCGCCTGATGGTGCGCAGAATCTCGCCACCACGTTTGTCAAAGGCAAACTCAATGACGTTACCCTTATCGTCTTTCTTCTCACCAGGAAGCTCCACGATACGTTTGAACGACGCTAAAGCCAGATCCAAGAAATACCGCACTTCAGATACTTGACAGCGTGCAATGCCGCTAAGTATGGCAATACGACGACCGCCTCTTCCATTTTTGCTCGCGCCCTGCGCTAGACGACCGTATAAAAGATGTAGTACAACAGGCATCAAACCTTCTCGGTGCGCGGGATCAATAACAACATTTTCTGAATTGCTAAGTAATCTTGCGAGTTCATCCCGATATTGCACTTCTTCCATCAGGTTCCGCAGGTTATCGGCGTAAGGACTGACGTTCTTGTCGTTCCATGCCAGAATACAGTCCAAAGCACGCGTCTGTATCTGTGTACTGGTGTCCGACAAGACCTTCAGGAATGTATTGTACAGGTCCTGGCTTCTAAAGACACCGTGGGCCTGAGTGAATGTCGAAAACATTTCTAGCCATGCAACCATCCTCTGTTTCAGGATTTTGCGTGCAGTGCCTAACAGTCCGAGTTGAGATTTTTCTTCACAAATTTCCATAGCATCTGCATCGTTTTCAGTTGCTTCAGTCTTCTCTTCATCATCTTGATCATCATCGTTGTAGTCGGATGCTTGGTATTCCTTTTCAACAAAGTCCATGAACACAGGTACAATTTCCTTTGCTCGCTTTTGGACTACAGATGGCGTCAGTTTTAGTGATTGCAGTACTTGGCTGTAGTAGTTCCAGAAATCCATGCGCGGATTGGTTTGATCAGAAAGCTAAACACGAGTTAGCCGTCGTATCTTTATACCGGCCTTGCAAGTAATACTTACAGTTATAAAAAGCAAAGCAAAGCTCTTTGACATTTCTTCACCCATAACCCGTAATGCATGATTTTCTACCACCAGGTATTTGTGCAACGTTGGGCAAATGAACGAGATGTTGCGCGTCTTTTTAATTCGACCTGTGCTCGTATCTAACGGTGTAGCATGCTGTACAAGTGCCGCGGCCGAAAACCCGTCGCGAACCAACAACTTCTCGTCCGCATACTTGTTCAACTCTTCCAAACATATGTTCCAGTACGTCTCACTGTTTACTTCGGCGGACGCTGCCACGAGCTTTCTCGCGTCTTCCCAGAGAGGTCGCAAGTTAACAGTAAGCATACCTACAATCGAAAGCGACGCATTAATGGTTTCTCCACGTATCAAAATCAACATCATATACATACCTAAACCAAAGCGAAGAGTAAAGTCATGATATATATCCGGGATGCGTCGAGTGCTTGTTATCACGGCTAGTTTCTGGATCCGATTAGTCTTTTCGCGCAACGTATTTAAATGAATTGCGGCTTCATCCACAATAATCGCCATCTTAACAATTTCACAGGGTTCGTCGTCGCGATGACGTTGATCTTTCTTCATAAGAGGCTGGTCGTACAATGCAAGAATTTTGCAGGTATACAGACGACTGTTCGCATGATAAGAATTCAGATTCTCTTTGATAAGTGGATATAGCTTTTCCAAGTGTTCCAAAGTGAACTTGTCGTTGTAGCGGTCGCTCGATCGAAGATTATCCAGGTAAGTGAACACGCCGCGCAGAACCACTTCGTTACGTCCATGGAATTTCAACATGTCGTCTACTAAAGTGTCATGCAAGCCGGCAATCTTATCCATATCACTCCGGAGCCATGCCATGCGCGTCAGTGCTTCTATGGCATAGCCTAACAAGACTTCAAGCGCAAAATTCCGGTGTCCAAGAATATATGGAGTCGACAAGACGGTATTGCGGTCTTGTTCCGAGCGTAAGAAGTCCGTTAGCGAGTTGATCAAAGACATTATTCCTTTGACCGCAGCATCAAGCGATAGCTGCACACGAGGCAAGATGTTCAGGACTCCAGCGATAACAGGAATAGCTGATACTTCTCGTCCATCTTCTTCATCAGACTGCATTGACAAGTTTAAGTAACATGCCATACTACTTCGTATAGTAGTCTTACCTTTAAATCGACAGAGTTAAGCCGCTCCCTTTCATATTTCCAGTCATAGCTTGATTGAATACAATCCAGCAGACATTCAGTCATAGACTTCCCTTCCACATGAGGAAATCGCAAAAGGCCGTCTGGTGTTACAGACGATAACAATGTGCCCGGAGCAATATCAAGAGCACCTGAACTCGCAAGCCTCGATAAAAGAAGAATGGTTTGCTTCGGAGAAGTTTCGATATGAGCTGCCGTATACCTATTATTAACACAATTAGTCATGTGCATACTATATTAAGTGTAAGATAACATACCTTACGACGTATGGTAACATTACTTGTGAGAAGTCATTCCACTCAAGTTTGGAGAGCCCATAGAAAAATGCATAGACGTATGTAGTATTTTCGAACGATAATACAGACTCCATGATAGCTCGACCACCAACAGTAATCGCTTCAAGACCGCCAAAAGTTAAGATACCAGTGATCGCGCGGAAAGTCTCGGTATACAGATAGTCCGAATACGAATGCTCTCTAGATTCGAAAAGCAACTTGGATACGCTTTGTATTCGGTCAATAATAGGCTTGAAGTCTGATGTCAAAAGTTAGACAAGTGCCGATTATGAATCCCCATCTTAACATACCCTGAACGCGCTTTGCTTTGCGCACAGTCAATATAGTGGCGAGAATAGATATCAAAATGCTCAGCTGTTTTTCGTCCAATTCATCCTGTTTAAGCAAAACGTCAACTTGGCCAAGGATGATGTTGATAATGGGCAGAAAATGTTGCGCTTCCGTATGATGTAGCATTAAAATAGTTGTCTTTAATACAAGGTTGTGGATTGGATAGTCCTCTATGAGACACTCAATAA
Organism: Thermomucor indicae-seudaticae; assembly: GCA_000787465.1. NCBI lineage: Eukaryota > Fungi > Mucoromycota > Mucoromycetes > Mucorales > Lichtheimiaceae > Thermomucor > Thermomucor indicae-seudaticae. Next base: position 4,813 of record JSYX01000721.1, on the reverse strand, counting down.
GTTCTCAACATCTTGCTCATTTTTTGGCACGCTTCATACCTAAATCTTGGGCTTTCACCTCCTCTTTCAGAGTTTGCAAGAGGAGTTCCTTGTAGACTGGCTCTGCCCTTGAATGAAGTTGACTGTTGACTTGCTATGTAAATCAGGTGTTTAGCAGCCACGTAGATCGACCAGTCCAAACTCGTAACTTACCTTTGCGCATTCAAAGAACAACAATGCTAATCCTTCTGTGTATTTTACTGATGGATCACTGCGCAAAGAATGCAAAATGACTTGTATGATTTCTGCCAGGTCTTTCCCGCGAGTTTTCCGAATTAAAAATGCAAAAGCTTCAGCTGTGAAATGACGAATGTACAATTTTGACTCGTTATCTTCACCGAGCAACTTGGAGAGCATACTGAAAAGAGTAAGCACATATTTAAGTCTGCAAACGGCTTCACGCGTCCATGTTTATACTTACGGGAAGATATCACAAATGTCAGGAACAAGTTGTCGGGAGAGGTATTTGAACAAGTATGCAATGCAATTGAATAAATTCTGTAAAAGGGTGTGTATATCATTAATTAGCAAAGGTCCATCAAACCACATATACAAATACATCCATACCTCAAGTGTTCGCACATCTCTACTATACACTATCGGTAACATCGCCTGAAATATACGTGGAAAGTATGGATAAAATTCTCCTTCCAGATCCTTGGCTAGCTTTGTGACAAGACTAACGAAAAAAAAAGACGAGGTCAACTTTCGGCAAGCTGGCGAACAGCATCTCTATGCTTACTCTAAAAGACCGTCCAGTGCTAAGCTGTCCTTGACTTTCAGGTGCTTCTCGATAATGTCAATGATCTTGTCTTTATGGTACACGATGGCAGGCAATGTTCGGCAAAGGGGCCGAATTTCACGACTGAATTCTGTAAAGTGCTTTGTCGTGTTGAGATCTCTCCATTTTTCGAGTGCTTCATAAAAGAAAGAATCGTGCTCGTCGGGATTTTCTTGGACCAGTCGAGACCTCCGAACAATATCTACTTTGACCCGTTCAACTAGCGCGTTGAACGATTGAAACTAAAAGATTCCCGGATCAGAACTGAAAGGGTCGAGCGAGGAACCAGTTCATGAGCAAACCTTGAAGCGCTTTTCCGAGTTTTTCAGAATTCCGTTAGGGTTGGCGAGTTCAGACATGTTTGCTGATACTGTAACGACTATGGAATATAGACCAAGGAAAGGGAAGGACGGACCAAAGCTATACTGCCTGCACCAAACCAAAGAACCTGAAACTTTGATCAATGCGAATTTTCAAAAATTTGTCGGACTTTGGAATGCTGAAGGTTGCAAAAGCCACAAGTACGACAGACGGTCGTACAAAGCGAGGTGATATGAAGTCGCTTTAAATTAGCGAAAGATGTTTTAATAACAAAGCAGCTAATGCAAAATAAGAACAAGGTTTTTCCGCTACAGTCTCTTGTGTGTAGCATTGTCCTAGTACAAGTTATTATTTTCTTTTGTGCTCTTACTTTCGGCTACCGGTGAAAGTCCCACATTATAACAGAGGGACGGGAGCGACGGTACAAATGTGGTGGGCTATGAGGTCTCATGCCAATTGCATGGTTCTGGTTTGTTCAAGTAATTAATCACAAAAACATGGGCACAAAAATTATATTAGGACAATCTATTGCGGTCCTAAATGACTACTACCACTGATGTCTATTTGCGGCCTTGGCTTTCCTTGGGCGCCGTGATGGGAAGCATGTAGGGCCATACTATATAAGACTTGTTTGAAAGACTGGAAGGTATAAAGCCGACTAAATGCCGTATATCCTGTATATTCACGACGCAAGGGATCTTGGGTGCCTTAGCAGGGCTTGTTGCACTGATGTAAGGATATTTCGCGTCGGTGAGTTCCACATCGCTGAACACACTGGTTCTCGCAAGCAATGCTACATTGTCACCGAACTTGTAGCGGAAGAAATACAATATTTCGGCAAAGAATGTTCTTCTTTCCACGACGGATTTCTGGCACGTTTGATTTGATGAGGGAGCATAGCGGGGGTCATAGTCCAGCTCCACCTTGCAAAAGTTGTCGGCTGCCTTCCTTGAGCGCTGGAACCACGAGCAACGGATCGGTTGCTCGTCCTTGAGCGAAAGCCATTTACCGACTTCCAGTGCTTTCAGGGGACACGTTCGGCCTAATGAACAATGATGTGTTAGAAACATTCTTAATTTCTCAACTCTGACAGAGTTGTTTACCTTTCCTTCAATCCGTTTTGGACTTGCCAATACCGTCCAAGACAGTTCAGCAGGTGTGGGTCTTGACGGGAGCCTCCGATACCTTTTCTTGTATAGTTTGGATGGTGGTTGTCAAAGGTTTTCGCCGCCAGATTTGCCGTTTGGGATCCACCTTACCAAGGTCCATTGCAGTCGGTGGGGGAAGGGTATCGACGTCTTCGTCATCATCGTCTTCCATGGTATGTCCTAGATCGTTGTCTTTTTCATCTATGGAGCAACATCATCAGTACTATGTATAGCATTTCACGGACAATGCAGAAACCTACCCATGCTTCTTTTCAGAAACCGCATAGCCGAAGACTCGTAAATGATTTTGTTGAGATTGTCATCCATGGCAGAGCCGCTTGTGATCCTGGCAGAAGTTCTTGTGATCTTTTCTTTGTACTCGGCGTTCAGACGTTCCATTGACCGACCACTGATCGACCTCAGAGGCCCTATGGCTTTGATCATGCTGGTGATATGTAACAAGTAATGCTGCATAATCGAGAAAGCAGTGGGCTTGATCTTGCCGCTACTGACTTGCTTTGTCAGATAAAGAAGCCATGTTTCAATCAATCTAAGTCGTGTTGATGTGTTGGGAGATATTAGCCGGTGTCAAAGGGAAAAAGTGAAGCTTACCGGTCAATGATTTCCAGGTCTTCTTGCTTGATGCGCTGTTGAAGTGCTAAGGCACAATCGTATACCAGTCCTCAAAGGGCATTATACGCGTCCCAATCACCAATCCTTTCGACCACCAGCGTCGAATACACGACAAGTAAAAGCTTGATCCAGTCGGCTGGGCGAAGGAAGTTTTTATTGAGGAAAGGATCTGCAGACGATATGGTGAAGGAGGTTGGCATTGTCGCGCTGGATGTCTGGATGGCTTTGCTGATTTCTTTTCGTGTCTGTATCGGAAGCTTTAAAACAGTCTCGGTCGTTTGCTCATTTGCATGGATACCTTCAAACAGACTCCACAGAAGCTTGCCAAGACCCCATCCGAAGAGTTGCTCCTCCTCGAGCCCGAAGAAGGCAACTCCACCAAACGACTTTAGCTATGTTGCGAACGGACATGGGCCTTGGATACCGGTTGCAGGGGAACCGTTGACGAAGTCATTGCGCAATCTCTCCGGAAACTATAAGAGGTATGCTTGCTTAGTAAAGGAGGCTATACGTTTATGACTAGTCCTAGTAAATTGCTTACCTGTTCTGTATTTAGGAAATACATGCCCTGGACGCCCTGCAATTCCGTGTTTCGTACAGCGCAGATTCTGCAACCAAAATGAGATGTTAGACCCGAGTGTTTGGATAACTTGGCCAGGCACGAAACATCTCCAGAGGCAAGCAAAAGGTGGACTTTTGCTCTGATTGTCCTGATTGTGCTCAAGTTAATAAAGCTTTGCTTCTGTAGTCATTATACGATTATGGTACTTACTCGCCAGAACTCGTTTTGACGGCCATGCCCTTTTCTTGTAAATGTCTGAGCTCTTCCATGACCGGCGCGAGAAAGGAAAAGAGGTCGACTACGGGTCGCGGACCCGGTGCTACGAAAAGTTGGATAGTATTCTGGGGTTCGTATCGCATGTCCGGAGGTAAGTTGAGGATAACAACATGGACAGATGTCATCGTATAATGGCCAATTCCGGTCATGAGATGGATCTCATCCGCATAGAGTGCGAGTGCTATATCATCCGGGCCTGTCGGACACAGTTAACGAAGCCTATCTGAATCTGGATGCTTTAGCCGCAACTTACCGTCGAATAGGTGGATTTTGTTCTTGTACTCTTGTCCGTCAAATATGTCCCAGTATTCAACCTACAGGGCTCGCTTTGTCTCGTCAATGCGATATCGCATCGCTTGACGAAGACGGGGATTATTAAGGAAAAGAGAAAGCTGCTCAGCCAAGGGCAGATATTGCATGGTGCGTCTAGGAGTACGGACGGTAGACATCATGTTGAGTACCAGAAGCGGATAGAGTGAAGATAAAAGAGACAAGCCAATTTAGTTGCTAAGTTATTTATGCTGCTTGAGTGAAAAACAACAGAAACCAAACAAATACTGTATATTGCGACAGCTGCGGAGAATAGGCCTCGGATATTTAAGATGCCGAAATTCAGACACCACCATCCACTTCCAAAAATTTAGATTGTAGGCTCTGACCAAGGTCTTAGTATCCGATAGACATTGTTTTATATATCCCAGCATCAGATATCAGTGCTAATGGTCCGATCGGGTAAAGTGTACTATAAGGAAAAACTTTTCTAATACCAGCTACGTCCTTTCATCGTACAGAACATGGAATCATTAGTAGTGTCTCAAAGTAATGTATACATGCCGCTTGTACCTGTCACTAGTAACACTCCATACATGGCCATGAGAAAGATTTTTCTCTGTACATACAAGAGCACGTCCCATCTCAATAAAAGACAACCAGGTGGGATCCAAGGTTCTCTTTGTTACGACACGTCATGACCACCTTGCCTTTCCCATTTTTTTTGATGAATCTGCAACTCGGGACGGATTGGCATGTCATGGAGAAGAATGTCAAATTCGT
>JSYX01000720.1:0-15748 GCA_000787465.1 Thermomucor indicae-seudaticae | reverse complement strand
TCTAACCTCGTAACGACGCAAAGGGGTCAGAGCGGCGTGAATACTTCCTCAAAATTCAGTGTTCTCGTTGGACAGAAAATCGGCCTGAGAAACTGCGGTTTCCATTTTTGTTTACTTTGACGTTTCATGTCCCTTCTGCATTTCAAGATCTCCGGATTACCGCAAACACTGAGGGCTGCGAGGCTCGTTCAAAGAGCGACCTTAGTGACTACCGCAACTGCAGAAGCCGCTAGTACTCGGCATGTGAAAGAAGGGTGGGAAGCGATCATTGGAATTGAAGTCCACGCCCAAATCAGTTCGAAAACCAAACTTTTCTCTGGTAGCTAGCAAAACACTATTTTGCCGAATTATTCAATGAGCCCTGGGACTCACCGCAATGGTTAAAATAAATTCGTGTTGACACAATCAGCTACGCCAACGTCTTATGAGGAACCCGTAAACAGCAAGGTTTCCGCGATCGATCTCGCCTTTCCAGGAGTGCAACCGGCAAGGAGAAGAAAGTGCAAAAGGAGGCCGCTTTGTATTTTAACGTTTTTACATATTGCCCTTAGAGGTTGAACAGTCGCTGTGTTGAACTGGCCATCAGAACAGCACTTGCACTAAAAAGTACGGTACAACTCGTGTCATCCTTTGACCGAAAGCATTACTTTTACCCTGATCTTCCACAGGGTTATCAAATAACGCAACATCGTGGTAAGGAATAGTATTATGCGCAACGACATCTGCCTTGGCTGTGCTCAGTTATCTATCATTGATGGCAGAACCTATTGCGCGTGGGGGAATGATTGAACTTGGTTGTCTGGATGGACTCCAAAACCCACTGCAAGTGGGTATTCATCAGATACAGTTAGAGCAAGATACAGGAAAAAGCATACATGACTTGCACCCAGGCTTCACACTGTTAGACATGAATCGTGCTGGTACGGGTCTGATGGAAATAGTTACAAAGCCGGACATGAGGTACCGTTTTTTTTCATATATTCCTTGCTGGATAATCTTGTTGCGTTCTTCCACTAAGAAACAAGTCAGAACTGCCCTCGAGGCTTCCTTATTTGTAAAGAAACTGCAAGCTATTTTGCGCGCAGTAGGATCATCCGAAGCTAGTATGAGCGAGGTAGGAAACCTTTCAGTCAGTCTAGAGCGCTAGATAAGTCCCGGGAAGATGCTGATCGTAAGCAGGGCTCAATGCGATGTGATGTGAATATTTCTGTGCATCGGATAGGTGAACCGTTTGGAACACGATGCGAAGTGAAGAATCTGAATAGCGTTCGTTTCCTGTCTATGGCTATCGGTAAACTTACATGGTTGCAGCTGTTACATATGTAAATATGCGACCCCTAATAACTTTGCATGACAGAGGCCGAGATTGAACGACAAATCGACATTCTTAAAAACGGAGGAAGAGTGATGCCAGAAACCCGTGGTTTTGATGTGACAGCACGGAAGACCTTCAGCCTTAGGAGCAAAGAAACTGCGCCAGATTATCGCTACATGCCGGAAGCTGACTTGCCAAAACTCATTTTAAGCCAGGTACGTCCGGTAGAAATTGAGTTTGGGGGATGTCATTGTCCGAACAACGCTCTATGTGATTATCAGGACTATGTCAATAAAATCGCTTCCAGCCTCCCCGAACTCCCTGACGAGACCCGTGATCGACTTATGAAGCAATACAACATCTCGCTGACTGATGCTCAAACGCTCTTGAACGAGCCGGGAAGCGTTGAATTTTTCGAGAAGGTAAAAGGTTAGGACTTGGGTGGGATAGCCAAGGTCTGATGACGAGAAAAAGGTCTGTCAAGGCCGGAACCCACAAACCGTTTTAAACTGGTAAGGTTTTCGGCTTAACAGTGCGCAGTTTGTCCAACAAAACCAATATTCGTGCTAGGACCTTACATGAACTTTTCGGAGAACTCGGACGAAGAGACATACCTTTCAGGGCAAACCCAGTTTCCACTGCACAGATGGCCTCGTTGATCGATATGGTGCACAGCAATTCCATTACAGGTGAGAAGAAAAAAGGAGGGAGCGTAATAGATCTTTGCGCCTTCTTGTTAAGACGATGTCAGGCCAAACCGCCAAGAAAGTCCTGCGGACTATGATTGAGGAACCGAACGGTGCATCCAGCCAGGACATTGTAGAAAAGAAAGGATGGGGACGAATAGGTGACAAGGAGAGACTGATAGACATCTGCAGAAAGCTCACAAATGAGCATCCTGATCAAGTAAGGAAACTCAAATGGATTTGGCTTTTGATATCACGTTATAACTAATAATCGGTTGGTCTGTTCAGCTGCAAAAATTCAAGAGTGGCGAAATCAAAATGTTCAAGTGGTTTATTGGTCAACTGATGCGTGAGACCAAAGGAATGGCAGATCCTAAAGAAGCCAGTAATGCACTATGTGAAGTCCTCGGTTGCAAGTTGGAAGATATTACGAATGCTGAGCATTCAAGACGTTCACAGTCAAAAAAGAACAAACCGCAAGAATAATAAAGGATGAACAGACTATGTTCAGTTATCGTTGTACGTCGAAAAGAGTGACCGCCAATATGCACATATCTAAGAAACTTTTCTGCTAACTACGTCAAGCACACCGACTTGGGCAGCACGTTTCGGCACAATGACATTTTGCATACTGGGTAACAGGGATCGACAGCGTAGGTGGAGGGTCGTAGTTTTAGCTATCTGTACATGCATGTATTTCGAGTAGCGCAAATTGTCAATTTTCCAAAAGTCTGGACAATTCAGAAAAGCAAAATCCACGAGACGCGATTTATTTCTTTGCGACGTCTAAATGGATGCTGAACGAAAAGAAAGAAACGATGTAGGAATAGATGCTGTTGCTGTGATAGATGCTGTTTTATAGGATGCTGGAAATCTAGATGAAACTGTACGAGCAGATATCACTATAATGCACCGGAGACGGTAAGAATGTCGTTTGCTTCTATGATACTGAAGAACCGCATTTGTCAATGATGCCCATCTACCATGCACCTTTCGATTACGAATACTTACTCAACCACGTCGAACTCGACAACACCATCCTCTCCGCCTACTGGCTCGCCCGTGCTTTTATCGATCCATTCGCCATAATGACTCCGTTTCCGCTCGTCTGTGAATGATTTTCCGGTAGTTTCTCCATCGTCGCTATTTGCTTCCGAGGGTTGCGGCTCCATATCTGATGCACGCCATTCATACTTATCAGACGGTATATTGGCGCTCGGAATTGATGCATTGAAGGTGCCAAGGATCAAGAGACCAATGTGATCTTCAGACTGTAAGTTGATACGGCCGACTTGAATTTATCGGATAAGTGGCTCGAAACAGACAGACAGTAGCAGAAGAACTCTTACCAAGTCTAATTCCTTTCTTTGGTTTCCAGACAAGTAACTTGGTGCGTATAAAGAAATGGCAATAAGGAGAATCATATAGGACTTTGCCCTTGTCGCTCAATAATTCAACGTCGGAATGAGCCAGAACAACGCCGTCCACTTCTGGTACATATCTGTCGTTGGTCGTGTCAACAGAAATTCAGGGAATGAGGTAAAACAAAAGGGAGACTAAAAACATTACTTCATCAGGAATGCATTCAGTTGTTCAGTGACGCCTTCCATTACGTTATTTGCCCATAGCGGTGCCAAATGGATGTACACTGTCGCGACAACTTCCGAAAATGCCGAGGAGAATGTGCTGGCTGAGGGCACTGTGCTAGTCGAGGTCACTGAGACGACCGTTTCAGCTTTTGAACTTGACTTTTTGGTTTTCTGTTTTTTTGAGGCGTGGTCGTCTTTCGATTTGCTTTTACGTTTCTTTTCTTCCTTTGCCATGTCGTATATGACGATTTCCTGCAAAGGTACATTTTTTTCCAGGACGGGCCTTTCTGTTGGGAGTCTGTGGCTTTTTCGCAATCCGAAAAGCTCAACCCGCCAAAGCGCAGATCAAAACGTGCTTTGAAGTTTAATAACACAATAACCGAAAGATACGCTGTGTACATACAAAATCGTAGGTGAATCATGTAAAACCAAGCTTACGTTGGCTGTTTAAGAATGATCGCGGCATCAGATATCGTAATTCTTACAATCCGTTACATTACAGCGCCCGCTTCTTGTTCCTTCGTAGCTTTATGCTGTAATGCCATAGGGCAGGTGACAAAGTTCTCAGCCCTGATTGGCTGTAGAAGTATGACAATTATACCTGCCTGACAGAAAAGCATGGCTTACGATGTCGGATTTAGTATGGCCACTAGTGCAAAAGTTGTCAGGAGCTGTGGACCGTCGGGACACTTGGTGATGATGCCCGTTAATATTGAACCCACGTGCCATTCAATTGTGCCTTTGTTGCAGAAAAAGACACAGCTTATTTCAGCGAAGCAAAATGCGGCAACGGCTGCCGTAGTCCAAGGACATGGGGTTACGCTCTTTTTGCTTACCCTTCCCTAATCAATGGAAGGGCATACCGTAGCTCACAGTACTGTTGAATATTTACAGAAGGCTCATTATCCCTGATTTCTGTCGAGGTGGAGTTCTCAGCTGAACCCTTGTTCTTGCTCGCCTAAGTGCTTCACGCAACTTTTGGCCGATGTACAACGAGCTTACATTTACGTCGTACAAGATCCTGTTTGCTGTGACAATGGAGTCCGTTGTTCAAAAGTGTTTGTGTTTTGAATATTAAGATTGTTGTTTTGTTGTCGTGCACGGACCGGAATCCACCCAATGATTGAGTGATTGATTGTCATGGCAACATTTCCATAATCAGCTTCCGCAGCATGATGTTCTGTGAAGAATGGGTTGAGTGTTTCCCCCCAAGATGGTGGGGACACTTACATATTACATCCTGGATATTCGCACATGATAAAAAAGTCAGAGCGGGGAACCGAGTAGCTGCAAGACCTGGACCTGGGATTCCCCGGTCTAATTTTTTCCTTTTCTTCTTTACCTTTCTCTCCCTTTTCACTCTTTCTTCTGTGAGTTGTTGTCATATACCGGCAGATTCATAGGTCATTCTCGTCGGTTGCGGCATTGCTGAACATCTCTCAGATTTGCTTTCTCCGCTGAATATCTCTGTTGTAGCGGGTTTGACATTCTGCAATAGCCAGGTAATGCAAACACGAGCCTTTTCGTTCGAAACAATATGTTTCCGTATTTGGACATTGTGGTTGAAGATGACCTTTCAATCTCCTTGTTCCTCACACGAGGATCAGGGGGGCTGAGGGAAGGGACAGCGGGAGAATGTACCTTGTTAGATATATTAACAAAGACCGTTTCATAGACGGCCTCTTCCTTCCAAGGCAATCATTACTGGAAAACATGTTACCCTCGGACGATGGTAGCGGCCACCACCATGATATTGAATCCACAGTCGATACCCTGAGCATATCAGATCAGTCATCAATCCATCAGCAGCGGTCACCGCAGAGACCGTTCAGAGGACGACAACCGCGAACGCCTAGTACGAGACGTGCGTCAGCAATGCTTTACGCTGAAAAATATGGGTTAAAGTCACCTGTGCAACAGTCAGATAATGCAGACCTGAGCGGAGAAGAAGATGACGAAGACGAGGATGACGACAGGCCTCTGTCTTACCAAGTACCATTATCTAGTCCGCCACCTCATCGTGCCGCCATGATACGTTCGTCACCCACCTTGACTTCCTTGACGAAAAACAATGGAATAGGTCGGCCAGTTTCCGTCCGCAATGTTGCTGAGACGACCAATTCAGCCCGCCCAGCTCGTTTCATTAAACCATCTACGCAGCAACTGTCAAACGTCGCTGCGGTGCCGTCTGACATGCAGCATGTGCAGCGACTATATGAACACTATCGACGTAAAGTCTACATGGAAGGCTATCTTCGTAAAAAGAACGATTTGACTGTGGATGGAAAGCCTTGTGGAGACTACAACTGGACACGTTGGTACGTGGAGCTTTGCGGCCCCGTCTTGACAATGTGGGATGCTGAATCGAGGGAGGAGGAAACAAATGTCTTGCCGCAATATATCAATGTGACAGATTCGTATGTGGATCTTGTCGGAGACACATTGAACGGGCCGAACTCGCAGCAGCAGCATATTTTTGCGCTCAATTCAGCCGGATCAAATAGATATCTATTGGAGGCTGAAGATGAGGAAACAGCAGCAGCTTGGGTGCGGGCCATTCGCCTGTCTTGTTTCGAGGCTTCGCGGATTCACGAAATTTACACGAGGCAATTTGTGACAAGATCCACATATTCGGATGTGCTTGTGAAACGGCCAGCCAAAACTGAGGGGTGGCTCCAAGTCCGGTTTCCTGGTTCTACTGACTGGCAGAAATACTGGGCCGTGGTGACAGATAGACGGCAAGAAAAGAAGCTATTTGGCAAGAAGTCAGTCCCTGGACGAGGTCAGCTCATGTTTTATGAGTCCAAAAAGGCCAAGCTTCCTGTGATGAATATTGTTAATGTTGTGCAAGCATATACTGTCTATCCGGAATCTCCGCAGCTTGTCGATCTGGCAAGTTTGATGAAAGTGGAAGGTAACATGTACACGACAAAAACGAATGGAGAGCAGCAACTCTTTCGGTTATCAGCAAGCGCCCTTATCATGGCCTCCAACGCGAAAGAACTTGTTCAGTGGCTAGTGGGTACCTTTGACGCTTTCAAACTTTACGGGCGGCCCACTCGGCTATTGGATGATCCGACGAATATTCACTCATTAAACTTTGGTGAGCCTCGGTTTGATATCCCACGGCTTTTCTTGGAGCTCTCGGAAGTCTCGCAAGTCGATGTTAGTGTGGAGACGTTGGTCGACAACAAGGTGGCATTTGCCGGTATCCTGCAAAATAAACTTCGAGCTCAGGCCGCAGCAGTGCCTCCGCCATCGAACGGACGTGTCAGCAGTATGCCTTTGCTTTCAGGTATACCACAGACGCCAACATTTTTGCCTGATTCACGACGACGCACCGTGTCCTCTGGCCAACTGCCTCACGTTGAGACGACGACGTCGATACGTGCAGCCATGACAAGAAGTTCAACTCAATTTTCATCTTTGGCGGGTACAAATGCTAGAGAGCGAGCATCGATGATGTCAGTAGGACCACAGCAACAGCGAGGGTCGCAGAATAACATATACGCAAGTGATTCGAGCAACGACGACGAAGAAGAGGAGGAGGACGAGGAAGAAAGTGACAGCGGGGATTCTGTATTCTACAGCAAGAAAAAGCAACATTCACAGCCATCAGCTCCGAGTCAAACGCAGGGAACAGCAGCTGGCGAAAAGCGTTTGAGTGTACCATTGGCTTCGGATTCATCTCAGTCTGCATCTGAGACGAGTTCCAAGTCATCCGTTTCTTCAGCCACACCTACTGACACCAGTAGAAGGAAATCGACTATCACTTTGCCTGAAATACAGGAGACAACCGACTTTGCATCCTCAATCCTTGGCTCTGTAGAGGCGCGTTCCGAAAACACAAGAAAATCACCTACACTTCAAAATGCATCTTCACTTCCTTTATCACCTGAATCATCTTCATCCTCGTCACTGTCGTCTTCGCCGGCTCCCGACACGTCCTCTACACCACTTGAATCTCTCATCGATGCCTACAAAAAACATGGTTTAACAGCAAACGTGAATGGAAATGCTAATACTTCAAGCAATGAAAAGAAGGAAACGAACACCGCGAAGCAGCCCATGGGTGGTGCTCGACCAGCGTCTGCAATTATGGGAAAAAGATATCCGTCTGGTCTTATTCGGCCGCAGAGCAGCCTTAGTGGATCAGGAAGTAGCGCAGCAAGTCAATCCAGTGCTTCGGCAAGTGGATCGGAAACCAGCTCGCGGGTCATGCCGAGACAGCGACCAGCGTCTGCAATGATGAATCAAAGACCCATGTATAGCGCAGAGAATGGACGACGTTCAACCAGCAATATATTACAACTTCATCACCCACAGCAGCAGCAGCAGCAACAACAACAATGGGAAACTATGTCTGACGGCCCAGGCATGATGATGAATGGACCTCTATCACCCATGATGCAATATGACTCGATGTATTCCCCCACGTACGGAGGTGGATCTCAGTATGGGTACCCTTACGAACAGAACCGCAGTAATGATCAGGGACCCATTATACCCCAGCTCGGCGAACACTTTGCTACTCAGAATAGCTTGCTAGACATGTACCGACCAGACCAACCTCCTGCGCGCCTACAGGAAGAGTATGCTAGAGCAACTGGTCAGCCGCTTGTGAACCTTCCGGACAAGAAGACGCCACAACCTCGCACTGGTCTTGTCGGCATGATTTCGCAACTAGAAGACGAGAGGAAAGAACGAGAGTCTGTCAAAGGGCGACTACTTGAAATGGAGAAAGAGCGTGCCCTGGAGCGAGAGAAAGAGCGATACTTGATGAATCAGCGGCAGTCTTCCATGATGCAGCCTCCGGCTTCACCGCCTCCGCAGCAGCAACAGGTAAAGTCTCTATGATGATATGATACGCTATGGCCGACTAATTGTATGTGTGTACGTCTTGCAGGTCATGGTGAGCCAGCCCTATGGAATGATGGGAATGAATATGGGCATGATGGATCCGCGGATGCCAATGATGGCTACACCAATGGTGGACCCACGCATGTCCATGATGATGCCAGCCATGGGCATGATGCCAGCTCAGCAGACTATGATGGATCCTCGCATGTCCATGATGCCAATGATGTACATGGTGCCTCAAGCAGCACCTTATCCTGGTCAAGTCCCAATGTATCCGACCATGTGGCCGCCCGCTCCCTATGGCATGATGACGACGGCGGACAGCAAAACGGCGCGAGATGACAACGAGGATGACGACAATATACCTCTGGGGAAACCACATCCTGTCGCTTCACAGTCTACCTACTCCATGTGTGGCAACCGTAACTCCATGACAACAAACTATCAGCATCGACGACAAAGGAGTAATGGCAACTTTTAATAATAGTAATACCAGCTTCCATAATTTGCATTTTGTATCATCTATATAAAATTTAGCAAGGTCTGTGCGCGTGATACCTGCATGATGCACGAAAGATTTCCCGGATTTTGCTGCCGATCAATGTTTATCCGATTGTTGTCAAAAAATGTACAAAAGGTTGGGGTGTGCATGTGTATACGGGGGGGTATTGTACATGGAAAGCAAAGACAAATGTTGGTATACATAGATAACTTTTTCAGTCGCCAAGAACATCGTTCAAGAGTCCACCAGAAAGCCCGGGTATACCGCCGTTCTAATAGAAATGATGAGCATGAGGTGGAGCGGCATTTGTCGTAAGAGGAGTTACTTACCGTGAGTGGACAGGCGAAGGTTGCAGTGTTGGAAATGGTAGGATGAATGGTGACAAACAGAACTCGAGCGGCCAGATGAATGGTGTAACTAACTGTTATATCGGTGGCATTTTGACCTGTCAAGCCGCAATTCTCGACGAGGGTGTTGAGCATGGTTTGAGAAGACGTTGAGCTGGGATCATATTCGATCGAGAACGGAAACGTAAAATTGTAGCTGCTTTGCGTTGGAACTGTTTGCTGAGCCAGATAGCCGTCTCCAAGATAAGCGCTTGTTCCATCGGAAGTTGGGATGGTTGCCTGGAAACGAAAAAAAGTGACGATGAGCCAAACATGGTGGTCGTAAGACACAAGTGAGGGACCCTTTACCGTGGCATTCATGTCGGACAAATGGATAGGTAACACATTGGGATTATTGACGTTGACGATGAGTCCGATATTGAGCTTAAAGACGCTGCCATCATATGTGATTTGGGATGCGTTTCCGCCAGGGAATTCTGTAACGCCGGCTAAATTCACGGTAGGCATCTTGAAAGTACCTAGTAGGGCACCAATCACAATGATACAGATAATGATACCGATGATAATGAACCAGACAATGCAGCGCGCCCAAACAGGAAGGCAACATGCGCAACATAACCATCGACAGCAGCAATTGCGCTCAGTCAAGGGTGGCCGTCGTCGTTGTTTTCGGTGGAGTTTGCTTTCCTCGTCATGATTATCCATATCAGGCATCGAATGGGGTGTCACTATCGTTGCGTCTTTTGTTTTTCCGGAGTTCTTGTTAATGAAGGGGATAAATCATTAAGCCGACACCGCGACAACGGGTATACCTTCTTGTTCATGTTTCTCGCTATAGTAACTCGGGGGCCCTGCCGTTGGGGATATAATTCTATGCACAGGCGGTGGCGGCGGTGATGATGCCGTTTGTCGTGAGAAAGTCATATCTCTTTTTGAAAGAAGACAAAGGGAAAAAGGAAGCGAAAAAAGAAATGGTTTTTCATCCATGGCACCTTTATATATATAGCTTGGGATCCATTTTTTTTTCTATCGGCTCCCGGAAAAGATGGCACCGTTCGGGCCGCCGTTTACAATTCCGCCCATGCAAGGGTAACAACGACGACAAGCCATGGCATGCATTGTTTCAGAAAGACATAGGATTCAGACCTCGAAGGAAAGCTGTATCATTTCCCCTTTTCTGCATTCGTATTTTGTGTACTTCTTGTAAGAAAATAAAAGAAGCAAGTAAACATCCTTCTTTCAACATTGAGACCGGCGTTTGAAACAAGGTCCAGGCTGAACGAGAGGGGTGCTTGTTGTACTCGCGCTGTTCTAACCGCTTCGTCGACCAGAATACAAATTTAAACGACACAGGGAGACGTAAAAAAGTGCATAATTTTTAGCTATAGAGACAAATTCTGTAACTACGTATTCGCGAGCAACTTGACGATCTTGAGCAATTTGTCATTCACATCATCCATTGCCAAACTTAATTGCGATCACTAACGTCTTGGTATGGGAAATCGATGAACCGTTCTTCTATTTTCCTTTTCGTTTGCTTTGACACTTCTTTATAGCCGCTGCGGTACGACCAGCGCGTCAGAAAACTCCTCCGAAACGTCTAGACCATATATTGGATAGCGCCAATATCATTCGGCTTTAATCAGACCCTGAGCGCGCAGAAAGTACCAGCTCAGAGTACGTATATACAACATACGCATGTACATATTTGGGGGAAACTTTTCATACCACGAGCAAAACCCCAAGCTGGATCACAATGCCGGATTCATTGGCAAAGGAAAAAAAAAGAAACTTCAGGGGCCACCTTTTTTTGATTGCCGGGTTGCCTGTTATGGGATCACTCCCATTGTCTCAGTTCAAAACATTTGCAGAATTTGAGCAGAATCGCCGTAGCCTATTCCCAGTATGGCAACAGACAAGTTCTACTCATCTTTTTATTCGTCATCGTCAAAGAATGGGTCAAGGGTATCATCATCTGCACCTGGTTTTTCGTCAGATGCATTAGTGCGTTGAATGTGATCAGCCAAATCAAACACGACTTCCGCCGGCTTTTCTCCCTTATCTGGAGAATGAGAAGGCGATGGTGAACCGTGTGTAATAGACGACGCACTCAACGGCATGGTTGCGCTCCGGGTAAACGATGAAGAGGACGCACGCCGTTCTGAAGACGCAATGCTACTACTGGAGGATATTGAGGCCGTCGCGCTTCGTTGGAACACTCCCATGACACCCCATTTGTTGCTGTTTCCTTCGTCACCAGTACGCATAAAACTCTTTAATCCCCATCGCTGTGCTTGTGGCTGCTGCTGCTGCTGCTGCTTCCTGTTAGGATCAGCCAGAGCATAGTCAGATTTATGGGCTACGAGTGGTCGCGCATGTCGCCTCTTCTCACTTTCTGCGTGCGACTTGAGCGTAGACTCAGTGAAAAGGTTGTCATAATGCTTTAAAACGTCCTGCACAAACTGGGAAGGGACCCGGCTCGTCAGGGTTGTCAGGGAATCAACTCGAGGTCGAAGGATCGCAGGACCTAGCGATTGGCTGATGGCGTGTATGACTTGATCTTTATCTTCTAGCTGTTCGATCGACCTGCATGGTTGTTGCGTCGAATCATAAATACCTGCCCCCGCAGGAAATACTGTGCAACTGACAACTTACTTGACAATACAGGAAGCTAACGCATTCAAGGTGGCAAAATGTGCTGCTGGTAGAGTTGCGATCAAGTTACTTAAAGATGAAAGTCTTAGACTATCATCCTGGCCACCTATGCCAAAATTTGGTATCTTTGCTCGATTATTTGTAAGTCTTTTACGTCAGATCACTTACTATTGCTGTATAGGGCCTGCGCAGCGTCGTAGAACTCGAAGGTCATAAGGCATTCCGGTAATTCTAAGAGGTATAAACGCAATAACGCCACTAGCATCACTGGGCCCTGCTGCTGCAACAGCTCTACTGTTATTTGGTCGTTCGGAATGTTCAGGTCTGTGCGTGTGGCGTGCATTTTGCTAAGAGGTAACTTTGTCGACCAAAGCTTTGCCTTGTCTTCTAGTACGTTAGATGCGCTCTTTTTAAATGAGTTTTCTGCTATACGCACCTTCTTTGCTCATTTCTTTAGAATCTGCGTTAACTCAGCAGTTAATGAAACCGGGAATACTTGGTTATTTTAGTGTGCGCATACCTTTGTCGATAGCTTCTAATATGCAATTTATAAACCTTGGGACATTGTTCTCTGACTCTTGAGCAAGCTCTTCCAGTGGCACACCGAATATCTGATCTGCAGCTCCTATTGAGAACCTTGTCGCAGATATGAAAAGGTCTGCATTTACCTCGTGCAATGCCGTTGTTATAGTTTACATATAAAATGGGTGTAGGTGTGTAGCCACCTACGCAGTACTGCTGTACAATGTATTGGATGTCTGTTTCTGGCTTTAATGACTCTTGGTATACGAGCATTTCTTCTACTATTGCCTTTTCGGCTGGCATAGTGTCTGAGATGCATGACACGAAGTCTGCAAACACTGGTGTCCACTTTAAATCAAAGCCTCTCGGATTGACATGTGTAACGCGTGGGAAGTGCACTCACATTGCTTGATAGTTCCAAGTCGTCGAAGCTCTATCTGCTCCATTTCAGCAAAGTGGGCAAACTGTGGCCAAGTTAGCCTTCCTTCTCTTGTTAATGCGACAAGAACCTCCAACGTACCAGAGCTTGCTCCACAACCATCCGCATCTGATCAGTCCTCTTAACGGCGCTTCGATAGGCTTCGTCAGCAGACGCGGCTTCGCGTTGAGCTCTTTTCAAGTTTTCTTCTGGCATTGCTCCCTGTGTGCCGCCGATCCGCTCCCAAAGACCACCTAACGTGCTACTTGAATTTGTCACGGACCCGCTCATGTTATCGTCTTCACGCTGGCGCCATTGATAAAATGACTGTGCCGAAGGCGAAAATTTGTTGCCGCGCTGTCCCACTAGCCGCAAAACTCCCAAAGGATGGATAAGTTGTTGAGCGATTACATCAGCCATGGCTGGAGAGTCCTTGCACTGTGGTAGATTCTGCTGTAGCCAAACAGAGATGTCTTCACCCGTCGACGTGTTTGCATAACGGCCCAGGATAGGTACACGATAGTCACCGATAGGGATCTCGCTGCGCATTCTGCGAACTAGTGCGTCCAACTCGATCTGCGATATTGGTTGATGGCCCAAGATCACTGTCTCGTCATTTGCCGCTTTCTCTTCTTCCTTTTGTTTAGGTTTCGGAGGTGATACAGGCACTTCTTCCTTTTGTCGTTGCTGCTCGGATGCCTCTAGCTCGGCCAATTCGCGACACTTTTTCTGATATGTTGAAGATGCCTTTTCGGTGGTCTTTACGAGACCGTCAAACTGCTTAAGCGCTGCATCGACCGACTGTTTGCTCATCAAAATATTGCGCTTGTATTCGTCCTGAAACTTTTGCAACGGCTTCAAGACCTTGTCCGTCATGGCAGCTGCTATCTGTTTATGCTGCTGCCCGAATCGTTCACTGGCTGTTCTCATGTTTTCGAAACAGCTTTTAAGGCCGGCACCTTCGTCTCGATTGAAGCCGGTAGATCTGAGTGCCGTCTTGGCCTGGTCGCTCAAGCGGCTGGCGTAAGCTTCTTCGACAGCAATCCGCTCTTTGACAAAGGCGATTATCTCGTCATTCTCAACTTTGCTTTGATTTAATTTACTGTGAAGTGCTTGAAGACCGGTCTGAAAGTCGGGGAGGGCGTCGTGCGGATTCCGCGGCGACCAAAACGCGGTATCGAAATGGAGGGATGTGGACATGAGCAGAAGTTAAAAGGTGAAGAGCGGAGGTGGGTGATCTTGTACCACGCACACTCCAGGATCATGCTGCGTGGCATATGCAACAGTGAGCATATTCCGTCCCGGTTATAGCGCAAAAAGTGGGACCGTCTTCTTGATATCCGCGTTATGGTCCCGAAAGACGCGCTTTGCAATATCTTGAAGCATGATATAGCGTTTTCCCAAGCATGCGCCTTGTCATATAGACCCTTTGCATGGACCCAACGGTGTAACACGAGCCAAGAAAAACGTGGCCGCATTATGCTTACGTGAGAGAGAAACTACCAAAAACTGCCTGTCTTCCCTCGTCCTCCAACGTCATTTTCATGGCACCTCCCGATCCAATCGTTCCTCATAGCGCACCCATTGCAGCTTATATGAGCGCACATGCAGGTGAACTAGCGCCAGCAGCTACCTGAAGCACAAGGTTACTCATTTCGAGACGGCTTTTGCCCGTTAATTCGCCAAATAGGACACGGCAGTGTCAGCAGACTTTGAAACACTCAACGCCCGAGGATTCACTGTGTCATACACTTTGCAAGACCAATCCAGAGGAGAGGCCTTTATCGAGTTTCCAAGACCGCCCACGAAGCGGGAGAAAATCCGGCAGGTTTTAGATGACATGGTAAGAGAAACCGAGAGCGCTCTGGGATTGCAAGTATAAACATTTGATCATACTAGTACTGTAACTATTGGGGTGTAGCTAAATACTGGTTTTTAGGCGATATTTGCGTCAGGCGGAAATACATTTCGCGCTGGCATCAAACCCAACTTTGCGCTGGTATTAAACCGAATTGGCCTTTTGATACGGTGTACATACTGCGCACTGTAGAGTTTCACGCCAGCGCAAGATGTACTCCAATTGACGCCTATATGGCTTAGGATTAGTATCTGGCTCTAATAGTACAATATGAATATTACTTACCACTACGGTAATCCCGTGGGTACGGTGGAGCACGGTTGCTTGAGGTTCCAGTATTGCACTGGCCGGCGTTATCACGGAACAGAGGCAGAGTTTTTCCTTGCATGGTGCTCACACCAGCTAAAGTGATACAAACTGCAGCCTCTACGTCCCGGTTTTTGGTGTTGCTGCCGGTTCGATAGCTAGGGTATCGGCTGTTGTAACATACAGAGCTTCCCTTAATGGATTTGGTCTTCCATTTGCCATCGGAAAGGATGCGTCGTTTTGGTCGCACAACCGGCGAGCCACAGGTGAAGCATGTCTGAGAGGTGTTTCTCTCGTTCGTCATTGCCACGTTACTGTACCGTCGGTGTCGTTTCCGCAACTGACTCCCGCCGTGCCTTGAGTGACCCTTTATCCGTGAGCCGACACCGGTCCCTGCTGTGCCAATACACATTATTAATCGCGCACCCTTCTGCCCCGTCTTCTTTTCGCCGATGAAATTTCTCTCCTTGGCCGCTAGACGGTCGTACGTTCGCTTCCTCAACAAGCGTGCTGTTCGAATTTCTTTTTTTCGTCTTTTTGAATAATAAAAGCTGCGAAGCACAGCTCGTTTGGATCGACTGACCTATCTTAAAGTCAGTGACTGATATCTAATGAGGTACATAAGAACCATACCTTGTGTCGTTGGAGCACATCAGATTTAGGCGAGGGGTGGATTTCTCCTGGGCGGCT
>JSYX01000719.1:0-15773 GCA_000787465.1 Thermomucor indicae-seudaticae | reverse complement strand
ATACATTTCATGCGTCGCAAACTAGCACTCTCCGTGCTGCTTTAGCGTAATTTCTCGACTGGAGTTTTAAGTAGTAGCGATACATAAGACGATAATGAGAGATTCTGTGAAACGCTACGTAGTTGCATGTAATAATGTACAGTATGGAAAATGAGCTTGCGAAAGATATTTATCAAAGTACTGTCTACAGACTTCGAGCTACACTCACAGCCTTTAGGTCAAATGCATTGTGTAGGAGTCAGCAGAATTGTAGTAATGATGGAATAGACAAATGACTTTGGAGAAAAAGCCATAAATGGGCAAATCATTTAACTTGTACTGAGTGAGACACTGCAGCAATGACTCAAATTCAGTACCGGATGAAACAGTTGATGGTCAAAAGTATTTATGAGATTCATTGCGTTTGCTGTTCTACATACCTGGTCTACTTTATCACTAGCGAACCCGATATTGGTTGCTTACGTACATAAAAGTGTAACGAAAACGACTGGTATGCGCCATCAAAACATTCTTCATTGTAGCTGTCACCGTCCGTGTCCGCAACATAGCAATTCCAGTCCGAATTGCTATTAGGCGTGCTGCTACGTGTTTGACAGCAGAGAAAACATTTACCAAGTGATATTGCTTGTCTCAGTATCCGCGATGCCATAACAAGGCTCCACAGAAACCATCGCCGTAAAGCAGATTGAGGCCGCTTACTGCTTCTTTCGCAGTCGTTACATACTTCGTCTTTTTGTGGTATTTTTTGGACGCTCCTGCCACTCATAATTGTTGTCGCTGTGGATATTTCCCGGTTACGAACGGAGTGCGACCGATGTTTTTGCATAATGCAACGTGTACACTACAAAGCGCTCGCTTTCCGAATGCTTTACTTGAACAAAGTTTGTTGCATGCTTATCTTCTCGGTCCTAACATGAAAAGATTCTTTTGGAAAAAGGTTTATGTTGCTTTCGAAAGACAAGGAGATTACTAACGGGCTGGTTAACTTGAAGGTAATAGATATCGCGATCGAGGTGTAGGTAAGAAAGCTATCACATATCAGACATTTACATAACGTAAGCGTCTTAATTTCGCATGGAAAGTTGTCATGAGTAACCAAAGAGCGTCATGACCTGAGACATTCCATAGGCCATGTCAGTGGTTGACATTAAAACCTGAAATGCCAAACATGTTACACAGCGAGATCGCCAGACGCTGAATGCCGATGAGACGAGTAAGACGAACTCCACTCTTGCAACTTACACGCAAGTCTGGAAATCTGTCTGTGCCATTGCCATCCTGACTCTCCATGGCTTCAGACATTATGCAAAAACCTTCTATACTGAACGACGATGTCTTTGTCGATGATATTTCGAATTCACTGATTCCCACCAACAGTTACGGCTACAAATTGGTAACATGATAATCTGTGCTGCGCATAGTATCTGCCTCAGTTTGACTTTCATACGGAATATATCGTCTCAAGTGCTCTGAGAGATTAATGCAGCACGTGAATGCAACTTTCAGTTGACCTTGAGTCTAGAGTATGGGCTGAGACAGTTAGTATTCGCGTGAGAACGTCGGCCTAAATCCAGCCAAATTTATGTTAATGATTGCACAATGTATAATGGTTGCTTAATTTTATGTCTCACCCTAAGTAGTATGATAACTTTCTGAAGGAAAAGACGATCCTTCCAGATAAGAGTGAGACCAAACTGGCTATGAAGCCATGACAAGGAGCAGTCTAAGCCTTTTCCTTGTCTTTGTGCTTTCGTGCGGAGTTGCAACATTTTGATTTATAGGGGAATGAGTGAGTGTATAGAAAGAGCGGCTTTTTCTGACTCATTGCCCTTCCTAAATTTTATACGTCGTTTTTCCCTCTCTGACTATTATTCCTGACCGTTTCCTATCCGCTTTTCGTAATAATGGACGAGGATATCTTTGATCTGCGTGAAGAGCTCGTCCAGCTCAAAGAATATTTATTGCGCTGGGAACAGCAGTTTGCCTTGGAACACGGTCGCAAGCCGACCATGGCGGACATTGATGTCAGACCTGATGTCGGTAAGTTGGGCGTTTTGCTGCAGGAACACTACGTCCCTGCGTTTCTGGATTCCAACTTAATCGCAATTGTTCAATCAACCGTTCAGCTAGATGCTACCGGCGCTATGACAACCTCAAAAAGCAGCTGGCGGACCTGTCTCAAAGACGGTTGTCATTTGCTGAACGATTAGCAAAAGTAGTGGCGGAAGAAAAAGGACTAGAACAGGCGTATATCAGAAAGCAGCAGCAAAAGCACCTCCCAAAGATAGCATTAGAGGTGAATCTTTCAAAGGACCGGTGGCAAAACAATTCCGCGACGATGGTTACGCAGCGAGCCACCCCGTATGTCCGTGCGGTCAGCTATCAAGTCCTCATGGGTCAACCAATAGCAACGCAGACGAGGATTCAAACATGGTCCATAGTCCTACAACGAGTAACATTCTTAACGAGCACTGGAAGCACAAAGATGTTACCATCATGGGTAAGAAGGTTTTGGATGAGCTGTGTAACGAGGCGTTCTGGTTGGAGATATCTGTGGAAGAATTGTTAGAGAGAAAAAAGAGGAGCAAGCCGAGTAATGATGCCGAATCGTCCACAGTAGGACAAAAGAGAAACAAGGAAGTCGAGGAGACAGAAGAAAGTTTACAGGACCAAGGGGAGGAAAAGCCTTGTCAGTGTTATTCCGAGGATATTTTCGACAGCACGAAGCAAAGCAAGTCAAAGAAAGGAAAGGAGCGTGTAATCATACTGAAGAAGGATGGAGAGCGTATGTCTGAACCACACAAAAAACGACAGAAGACTACTGGTGATAGCAATGCGGAAAAGGCTGGCCTTAAAGATACAGAAGAAAATGCAGAAGTCAAAAATGATAACATCAAGGACGTAACGGCGAACGAAGATATACAGAGAGAAAGCGAAAATGGTAACGAAGTGATAAAGAAAGAGAGTCAGCCAAAGGGACAGAAAAAAGACCGAGAAGCGGATGGTGACGATTACGATTACGGAGGGGTTTCCCAACCGAAAAAGAAGTACCGTAGGAGAACCATCTAAACCACTTCCATAAGAAGCCCGTCGTTGGAGGTGTTTATTAAAAACCTGTTATTAGACAAGTTTGTACAAGAAATCCCAATTAAACACTTTAGCTATCTGGTCTATCTGAGGATACATATGTACAGGATATAAAATATTGTCTAAGACTCATTTAACGTTCAAGATGCGTTACCCGTCTAATTGACATGCAAGCTCGAGAAACATAAACGTCACTCTTAAACCATTGAGAATATATCCCTGAGGACAAGGACATGTTTGGGCAGGGGAACGTGATGAAAACAGCTTTAATGCCTGTATTGTTTTATGCCCAATGGAAGTTACGTGTGTCTCTATAGCATGAATTTTCTATACATAGTTTGAGATTGCAATCAATCTGACAACTTGTGTATTGACCATTTGTTCACGATTCAAGTCGTGATGGTATGCAAAAGTGTGGCAGTTATCCTTTTAAAGGTATCTAAAGAATGACGCGTACGCATCTTGCTTTCTGAAGAGAAGCTGAAGAGAGCGATGCGTCTGGATCAAATTTCTGACCATAAGTCCCAGCATGTATCCCATAAAGACATGCTTCGTTTTCTTAGACAGCTGGCTTGATGGTATCGAGGCCAGACATGCATGTTGTCCATAATGCTGAGCAATTCCCGCATTGGTTCAGAAGGGTACTGTTGCACATGATACACGCTTGAACTGCAACTATGCAAAAACGGCTGTCATTAGCTGTGCTTCCACATCACGGATGATACGCCATCCAGACGTAAACTGGTGAATCGTCGTTAGACTGACGGATTCCTTGACCGCTTTAGCTCCACAGACTGTCACTCAGGCTGAGCCATTGCTAATAATGAAGGGGGCAACAGAACTCAAGCTGGGCGGCTGCTCGGACGAGGCGACAAAAAACAGGAAAAGCCGGAAAAACATACATATGGCTAAGAAGCAATGATAACCGATCTTCGACTATAACATGCGTTTTCTTTCCGGTTGCTTGCGGTAGGCGTGTTGAAGAAGCTGGACGTTTGGTCGTCCCCTTCCTTTTTATCCCTCCTGCTCCATGTTCAGTGAAGTGCCAAGGTCGCTTGGATCGGTTCCAAGGGTCCACAGCTTAGGCCTGTAACGTTGACGCTTTCCATGGTGTTATCTGGTCCATCTTTTGAAAAGCGCAAACACCGATATACCGGTTCTCATTCATGACGAAGATTGCAGCACCATCAGGACATCAGCGGCTCCTCCTGTGTTTCTAGACGACGTACCGCGATCCGCTGTTTTCCACAGGCACACCGTACACGATTCATCGAGAGATTGCCAGGAAGTCCAACGGGTCAAGCAATCTTAAATTTTGTAAAGCAAAAGCCTTGGACATATTGCGACCGTACCTATTATCAGTGCCACTGTTCCCAGGAATTATCAAGAGAGAGAGGCTAAAACTAAAGCTGCGTAACAAAAAGAAATGGCGTTCAGTGATTGCCACCTCAAAAATAAAGCAACGGGCTTGGAACCAACGTGGCTGCAAAGAACCGTCGTTGAGATGCCAACGACAACGTGTCGGCGGCCAAATTCGTTCCTTTCCCTTCTTTCGCATACATTTAGGGCTTTTTTCTTTTTTCTTCCAAAATCGAAAACACGACATCGGCCACGTAGTTGTTACGGTCAATGAGTTGTTCCAATAGCGAGGGCTGCGACGGCATAAAGCTTGGTTGGCAACAGTATTGAAAACCGTTCGGTTTATTCGCAAACATGAACGAGAGCTGTGCGTTTCGAGACTTCGGATTCCTATGCGAGTTGGGTGCTCATCATCGAAAATTCACGGTCTCGGCCAGCACCTTGTACGTGTTGTGCATAACTTGTACAGCTGAATGCACTCGTCGTTCATCAAGACAGATTGCTTGACGGTGCTATCGTGTTACCAGGCGAAGATCTATGTCGCTGGTTCGAGTGAACGTAAAGCGTGAAACTGTTCTTGCGCGTAGTGCATCCTTGTCAGACTAAATGACACCGGGTAAGACAACGTCGCTAAATACTTGCACGACTGGCTCAGCAATTGGATCGACTGTTTTGTTTGGTAGGACTCTCAGTATGAAACAAAAAAGAAACCAATGCAATACGTCTACCGCATTTAGGAGATAATCGTTACGAGCAGACGATGCTCCTGGAAGTCTTCTAGTTCTGTCGTCCAGTACTCGTCAGAAAGTTAATTGCAGATTGGTCTAAGAAGGTGGTAAACTCTTCGGCTGATATTTTGATGCTTTCAAGTACTCGACCCACCTTGCAGAACTTTACTCCAGTGTCAACCATCACAGTGGATATTTCCCGGCCAGGCGGTTCCGGCGTCGTATTGTCCGCGCCAAGCTTATTTTCCAGAACGAACAAGCGCGACAAAGAGGATATTATCAAGACCGGGCAGATGAACAGCATTGAAAGTGTAATCGAGTGTGATACCCAGTATGATTGAGGATCTTTTGGCTGCCTCAAGTTAAGGACCTTACGATCAGTGTATCATGTGAATGGGATTACATCGGATACGCTAATGAAAATTTTAAAGCAAAGAAACGATGGTATGTAGTTAACGCATGGTAGTGGAGCAGCTTCCTCAGAATTACTGTATACCTGATAAGCGCTGATTCGCTCGAAACATACAGACAAACGATGATTAAAGAGAGAGGATGTTTGGCTGCACATTTTCCCATTTTTATGAGAAGATATTCAGTACTATACAGACTTGTTACATATCTCTGAAAATCAAAATGATATCGTCCAACCTCTTCTTGGACGTCTCCAATCTTTCAATCACTTTGATCATAGTGTCCCTTTCTGCCTTGTCCGCTTCACTCAACAGGTCCATATTCTTCTTGACGTCCTCTCGATCCAACTTGTCGAGCAGTCGACTTCGAATCTTGAGCTCTTCTTTTTTGCGTTGTTGCAGGTTTCCAATTGCGCGATAGGTATCCACTAACAGCTCTTGATAACACTTTTCAAGCGGAACGTACCATAGATGGAATGTCCGACTTGGCGCACGATCTGCTGATTTCGGTACTTCCTGTTGTATCAATCAGTATCATCCACAAAGACTCAAAGTAAAAAGAAACTTGCCTGGATCTCAATAATGCCTTTGGTATTCAACAACCCAAGCTTCTCTCTTGCTTCTTTAGGCGACAACATGCCCAGTTTCTGAACTTGGGTTTCATCCAACTTGCCCTTTTCCAATAATATCCTCACAATCCGACATGTCGCCACTCCATACTTTTCGCGTATGATCCCTTCAAACACTCGGCGTTTCATGGTTTCACGCAGCTTGGCAAAATTCACAGCGTATTGATTTGCTCCACGTTCGTCCTTGGCTTTCACAAACCCGGCCTGATCCGTCCTCAGGAGCATAATGTACGCCTTGACAATTTCTTGCAGCGATGGTTTCTTGTTTGGGTCAGTTGGATCCGGTTGTAAAACAATGTCGCCTTGAGAGAGTGCTTCTGACGGTAAAATGTTGACGATGTGTAAAGGTGATGTTGAAGCTTTTAAGAGATAATGGATCATCAATAAAGAAAGCTCTTGTGTACATGTCTTGATTTATAGTTCTTCTTACGTGAATCATCTTCTTTGATACTCTTCATCTTGTCATCTCCATACTCCAGCATTGCCTTGATCACCTGTCCTGCAGTGCGATTAATGCGTTCCGTGGCATAATCAATAATCAACTGCAACAACAAATCAGAAATCTTTCCCCCGTCTACCAATTAATTAATTGTACTTGCATTGTTTCGGAATATCATGTTGTATCGTTCATAGTTGATGGCGAAGAAGATCTTCTCGTCAACCTCATAATCATCCTTGTCTCCTCCTGTTTTTCCCCTCTATCCATCACAACGTAGTGACTTGTGTAAGCCCCATCGTTCTGATAAACAAAACCCCAGCAAGAGCGCTTACCTTGCTTTCCGATTCCAAAGGATCTACTGCTTTGCGTTTCTATAAAACGTAAAAGAGGGTTACCGATGCGGTTGGCAGCGGCGCATTAAAAGAGATGCTCTAGGTCGCCCTTACCATACCAACAAGTTCATTAAACGAAAATTCAGCATCCACCTGTGCCTGAGCAGCTTTCTTGATTGCTTCACGGTCCCTGGCTGTGGTGATCATATACTTCTCTGCTTCTTTTTCTTGTACAGCCAGGAATCGATCTGCAGACGATCGGCTGTGCTCGGGTAAAACCGCAGTGATCATTCCTGCGACGGCCATTTTGATAAATGCCTTGGTATAAGCAGTCAGTTCTATTTATACATATTTTGTTTATTTAGCTATTCACACTCATTGATTATACATATATAGAGGAGGGCACTTACTGTTTTTGGGCTTGTTTTCATTTTCAACCAACCATTCCAGTATATCGGGTAACCGCATACGACCATGTGCATAAAGAAGCTTGCAAATTGTGCGTCCCTATATACACACAAGAATATCCGTCAGTCCATGTATATGCAAGGCCTTCCGTCATTCCCGCGACCGAAAACTTGCCTCTTTACCAATGCGGTCTTCCGTGGTTTGCATAATGGCGCCAATCCGTAATCGCATCGTTATCCGATCCGCGTCCGCCTGGTAGTACGTCGGTTCACGTTGTTGTACACCCTCAACAGGTTCAGTAAAGTATACGCATCCGTGCTGAATCAATATGACGAGACATTCGCGTACTTGACGCGCTGGAAGTCGTGTGAAGCGAACAATGTCGGGAAACCCCAAGCGGCCTTTCAGTAAAAGCTGATGCGCTACTTTCTGAAGAAATTATCCAACGACCCATTCAATACAAAAAGTTATGTTTGTCAACTGCTTTGAAAAACGAACCGATGCAAAGGGACCAAAGTCTTCTTCAATTATTTCTCTGCACAATCGAGCCTGAAATGACATGCTGCAAGCAAAAGAACGCTTGGAGCTCTCCACAAATTTTCTCTTATTTTTCATTCCCAGCTTGCCATAGCACATCGAACCAGTCTTGGCCCTTCCACCTCAATGGAAGACACATTGAAAAAAACGCGACAAACTTTATGGGACGCTTCTAGAGCATCAGCCATCTATTTACAGAATCACATATTTACAGAGTCTATCCATCTTGCAAGGCTTTTGGGAGAGGACTATATACATATATCATAACATCGATCCTTTAGTAGTCGCGGTCACCATCGCAGATCTGGCTTCCACTTTCTCATCTTCTTTTTTTGCTATTTCGCACAATTCTTTAAAGAATCTATTACGGACAAGGTAGTTAAAAACTTGGATCCTGCATGTCTTGATCTCTCATTTACCTTAACTTGTCTGCCTTCTGATAACTCGAAACAATACCACTTGTACTGGGCATCACATACAGACGCGTGGCGCCCATTTGATTGTCCCAAGGAATCATTTTCCTTTGAAGACCCATTTCCTTACACTTTTCCCCAGTATATATTTCATAGATACCTTTGCCTACGAAGCAAGCAACGCGTGGTCGGTATTTACGGAATTTTGCTGTCAGTGCTGGAATGCCTGCCTGCTGTTCTCGTAGTGACAGATCGGAGGCCTTCCGACTGGTCCGTGTCGTCAGATTCGTAATGCCCACTCGGTATAGACGTGGTAGGTCCACATCGTCCTTGTACGTTACTCGTTTATCCACCAGACCTGTTTATTTTACGTTAAACAGTTCATCTCTTCTGAGAGAAGGAACAGAAAAAAACTTGCCGCTTTCGGATAAACAGGGCCAAAAATGGTTCGTTGGACCAGCGAAATGGTGACCTTTGGCAGCACTAGCTAGACCAGGATTGATGCCGACAAAGAGTACCCGTAGATCGTAATCGATATTGTCCGGTACAGCATGGTCGATTGGTACATTATCAAGCCCAAGCTTCTTTCGACCGGCTGCTGCTTTAGGCATTTCTCTTCTGTCGTGGGCCCGGAAACAGACGAAAAAGTGGGGGAAAAAAGTCGGCGTCTCAAAGACAGACAGCACATCTCTTTTTACCTCCGTCTCTCTGGCCCGACAGACCGACGACCATGGATGAAGATTCCATCTTGTTCAGCATTCGCAATGCTTTTGCTTTGGGAAATTATCAGACAGTCATCAATGAAGTAAGCTCGACTCGCGCCTTGAGCTCCCCTGCCGCCAAACTCGAAGCACAGACGTATCTGTACCGGTCCTACGTTGCTCAGGGCAAGTACAATCTGGTTATCAACGATATTGATGACGCGTCCGCCGAAGCACCACTCAAAGCTGTTCGACTCTTGGCTGTGTATCTGCGTGCTAAGCAAAAGAAGGAGACTGACGTATGCCGGACCGCCATTGAACAATTACTAGCGTTGCTCGAGCAAGGTGCGAACCGTGTGGACCCGCTTGTTCAAGTCATTGTGGCCACCGCTTTAGTGAACGATGGCAATTACGAAGAAGCTTTAAAAGTGCTTCATTCACGAACCAAGAAACTGGAATGGTAAAACTCGCATGTCACTGGAGTTGTGGTAAAAGGGAACCTGATCGCATTCCGTTCTGTAGTACCGCGCTGGCTGTGCAGATCTATCTTCAAATGGACCGCTTGGATCT
The DNA here is from genome assembly GCA_000787465.1 of Thermomucor indicae-seudaticae. Lineage (NCBI taxonomy): Eukaryota > Fungi > Mucoromycota > Mucoromycetes > Mucorales > Lichtheimiaceae > Thermomucor > Thermomucor indicae-seudaticae. The sequence continues at coordinate 6,160 of JSYX01000719.1, read as the reverse complement.
CGCCCGAAAAGAAGTGGCACACACGAAATCTTGGGCTGAAGACGCTCTCTTGCTGCAACTGATGGAAGCTTGGGTTGATCTTCGTGTGGTACGTTTCAATAGCGAAATTAATTGATTCGTCCACCTCACAAATGCTCTTTGTGTTGGCGAAAGGGTGGCGAAAAGTACCAAGAAGCGTTTTACATTTATGAAGAATTCGGTCAGTCTGGTGGGTCAGAGCCATCACTCAAAGTCCTGAATGGTCAGGCGGCAGCAAATATCGCATTAGGACGGTATCCTGAAGCGGAAAGTCTTTTATTAGAAGCACTCAACAAGGTATGTGCGAGAGAGAAGAAAATTGTTGTGCTGCGTGGCTTATATTAAAAAATCCAAATCATATAGAACAATGATGATCCTGATACGCTTGTCAACATGATCGTGTGTGCTAACCTAACGTCCAAGTCTGCCGATGTCATTAACCGCTACATTAGGTAAGGCCATAGTTTTCTTGTATATATCGATTGAGTAAGGGTAATTCTGACAAGGATATAAAAATGGCCTAGTCAACTTCGTGAAGTCGCACCCGACCATCCGTTCCTGGAAGAATTAGACTTAAAGTCCAGTCTATTCGACAAAGCAGCAGCCAGATTCGCCCTTGTAGACGCGTCTTAATCATCATCTAATAATACACCATCGCTTTGTTTTCTCCTCCTTGCCTTACACTCTCTGGTAAAAGATACGTACTGTGATCCCGCCGTAAAACTTCCCACCAGAAGAATTTTTCATCCACACCTAATGCATTTATTTCTGCCATTGGGGAAAGAGATTTACGGGCATTTGAAAGACAATGTCTATCCGACGTTCACGACAGGCAACATGATGACCGGTCACGCATTGGCGTATCTTATTCATTAGTCAAAATATGGATGCTTTTCTTGGTACCAACCCCGCAGGTAGGAATAATGACGTCGTCCGTTTTAGAGACATTATTATAGCAGACTGTCTACACTGAACCATAATACAAATGTTCAAGCGTACAAAGAAATGTCTAATCGAGGTTTTGATACCGCAAAATTGTGAGCGATATCTTTTTCGTGGCAATTCTTAACGTCAAGCCAGCCAGTTGTCTCACTGATTTAGTACAGCTGGTGACGGCAGCTCTGATATAATACTCTCGAGAATATGCAGGACAAAAGTCTTGATTTCGGCATTTATTAATGCAGAAGCACCCTGCTTTGCTGAAAGGTATATGGCGCAACGAAACAAAATGAGAAATCCCCAACTTTGACCACCTGTCATCATCATCATCGGGTAGCCATTCCTCATCAATTCCCCTTTTGCGTCTCTTCTCCGTAGTCATGCTGTCTGGAACGACGTTGGCCCGTGTCCAAACAGGTTCCAACGACTCCCCCGATCTCTTCTCCCCAACTTGCGGGTCATCGCCCCATACGTGCAACCTCGGCAATGCAGTCATGGGCGTCTAAGTCGAACTTGAGAAGTACTAAAAGCAGCCCATGGATACTGATTACGATTACAGCAAACCGTGAACTCTTTGACCTGGAATACTCGGCGACTGCAGAAATGTGGCTGTACTATAAAGACGTTTGCACCAAACGATAAGTCACAACAAGGTTTGTCAATTGAAATACCAGCCTATAATGGGTGGTGGATATGTGCAACTGCTATCAGGGATATATATGTAGCGCAACCGTTCCGTTTATTTGCTCCGCAGATGAAATTCCAATTGGTTCTAGTAATGTATCGCTTGGATTTGCTACGGGGGTGTCCACGTCATAGAGACAGTATCACCAGGGACTTGCATTAATTGGGAACTGTGCTGGACGATGCATCTCTTCAACGGGAATGAAAAGACACATGTCGATGATCAATCAGTTTTATTCTCGAGCTGCGGTGAGTTAGGATTCGAACTAAAAAGAAACCAGGGAGCAACACCTGCGGGACAAAGGAAAATTGTACATTTTCTCCCTTTGGATTGAAAGTGGACCTTGTACTCATATGTTAATAAGCAAGGCGGCTTCTTTATCTTCCACACGTTGCGTTTTGACCTCGATGATGCAGCGAATAACCTATGGTATTGCCATTGGTAAGAGGTAAATTCTATGTCACTTTGCGGCTACTGCTTGGTAAAGAATATATCGAAACAGTGTGATATGAACCTCATAAAATACCGCAATACATCATTAATGCTGCTACATTGAATGATTTTATTTTAAGATATTGACTATGATTTACAGGAATACTCAATTCGATTGCTGTGTAGTTTTAATCTCTTTGGTCACGACCTGTACTCTCCTGGTCAAGCGATCTTTTGAACGGAGGTAACATGTGCAGCTATGGAGTATACACTTTCTAAATAGTGGTATGAGCTGTCCGAATAAGACGAGATCCAAGAAGCATTCGACTGCTCGAGATAAGAAGACAACGCTAACGGTTGCTACAATGCGTCTGGAACTCTACTCTATCACGGTCAGTTGCCATATCCGTAGCGGCCCTGCATTTTGTTCACGGTTTGGGATCGTGCTTATCATGGCCCTTGAGATACTTTGGCTGTCGAGCAGGATTCAGTGTTCCAAGGTTGCACTGGGTTTGCTAAATAATCATTACAACGAGTACTGGCCACCTGGTCAGGCATGCTGGGCGCAGAAATGCAAAGTTTCACATGAGCCGAATTACGTTGGGTAGCACAATCGGTAACATTACCCTTTTTCTTGTCATTTTTCTACTAACAATTTTCTACGGAATGGTATAGTTTATTGATGAAGACAATCAGGGACGCCATGAAAGCTGAAGGTAGCCTGATAATGACTCTTTCAACAATCGACCCAACCAACACTGTAAGAGCAAAAAAAGAAAAATAAGATCGGTCCCATAAATGGAACAGGACTTCTGGGGCTTTCGACGCTTTCTCACGGTTTCTCTGCGTGTGTCGAAATAAATTGTACCGTCAACAACTGTCGATGCAGCAGTAATGACACAGGGATAGCGAAAGAGCACCGTATGATATACACCACGTATGCTGAATTTCTTGTATTGATTGCCTCGCGTCAACGTTCACCTTGACTTAACGTGTAGTTTCAATTGCTGGTACGCTACGAATGAGATACTCTACAGCGATATCAACTGGAAAAACTCACATAGAAGGCGCAACAATGGCATAAATGACACGAATCGCTGATATTGCCCAATTGAGCAAGGTTTTTGAGGGATGTAAAAGGTGACTGACCATGAGGCTATCCGCACGATCCACTCGAGTTATCCTCAAACAAAGATGTTTGGTTCCCTCATGACTGTTAAACAATGCCAATGAAGCGATACATGCAAAGGGGCGATTGCTTGTCTGACAACACTAAAAATCAGAAACGCGAAAAAAAAACAAAACCATGGAGGTTGCCTTTGCTCATTTGCCATAGTCAGCGGTCAATGTCTGAGCAGACGAGATTGCAGATGGCAGACAGCGTTGTCCACCACAGGACTTGGTAAACGGGTTATAACCTGACAAGGCTACGGCGAGCGAAACGCTTGCAAATTAACAGCGCTCATTTTCGAACGTCGACCCGCAATGCGCGAGATTACGCATTCCGCAAGAAGAATCAGTGGGAACCTGCGACATAAGTAGATTTGGGTAACTCGAAGAGAACAGCAAAAAGCAAAGAAGTAGTATTGTACCAGGGTTTTTTTCCTGAAAAGCGTACTCGTCAGCGACAATCTGTGAAAGTGTATTCCGCATAACCGACGGTAAGTCGAATATCCTTTCGCGTCATTTCCAGTAGGCTAATGTCAGGCAGGATCGCTCATGTTCATCGTCCGAGGTACATGCACAACGGAATACAGCCATGATCACGAATGACGCGACGACTGTGCAAGCGTATCGGTTCGAAACTACAATAGGTCAGTATTCTTTATCGGAGCCTGCATGCAGACAGTGATCACTCATTGTATCCCCGGATAACAGGCTAGTCGGGGTATCCTTGTCAGTGTCAAGGTATCATAAAAGGAAACAAACAGAACAACACCAGCGACCATGACAGACATCTGCAATGAGTAAGCCATTGACTGACGACCAAAGTTTCCACCATGCTGTCTGGACAGTACTATTCTCGGACGACTGACTGATGGATCAGGGTATTACAAGGAAAAAGTAGGAAAGTCAAGAGTCATTGCAGCACACGGATATTCAGTCATGAATCAAAAAAGCAGGCCTACTGGATTCAGACCGTATACGTATGAAAAACCGCGCGTTGTCATGATTATTTTCCATTATTTAATAGAAAAGTATGTCCAGGCCAGTGGAGAGCCTTTGTCGATGACGAAGTATGCATGAAGGTGCTGGTCGCATATTGATTTCCCCGTCCTTGAATAATATCATGAATCGTGCGCCCAAGTCAGGTGATTATGGGGTGATCGTCTTAACTTTTAGGCCGCCGTGATGGATGCCGATCTTTCTCTCATATTCTACCGTCATGCCGCTAATATGCAGCTCGCTCACTTTACTGCGATAAAGCTCGCCCATTTCTTCTAACACTAATACCGGATTTCATATAACGTGATGAACCCTCCAAAAGATCCTGCGAGACGGGGTGAAGCAAAATTCTGGCTGAAGTCTTGTTATCGTTTCCATTTTTTATATATATTTTCTTTGTTTTATAAGCCTGGGTTCAGACCACCTAAACAGTACCCCATATACGGCCAACTATAAATAGTATGACCAATCCGGTTTGGTTGCGGCGTTCATCATATCCCAAGCGGGCCAATTCCCAGAAGGGGTGAGAAAAAGCCCATAAAATAAAAAAATAAAAGCGCTCACAGCACTCCCCTTTAAATACTTTTTACGGAGTGTCAATAACCATGTGAGGCTTACCGCGTTTTCGACTTCCGTCAAAAAAGTCATAGCTACACGGTCACATGCTCTAGCGGAGCCATGGAGGTGATACGCCTGAATTCTTCTTGGCGTCATGAAGAAGTTGCCTTTGGCACAATATAACGCATAATGGCACGTCTCAAAGTGTTGTGAATGTCACCCTCGCAAAACATCGGACAAACAATAAACTCGCCAGATGACATCAACTGCCTCAGTCGTAGCAGCGTCTATGGTTGTCCAGGGTAAGAAAGAAAATACTGTTTTCAAAGTGGTTACTTTATATAAGTCCAAAGAGGATTGTGTTTAACTATCCGAAAACCGAAAAAGGCTTAAAGATTTATATTCATTTTATACAATTTGTCTTCGTTATAACTAAAGCCTTGGGCATATTTCATTCACGACCATCCATGATATTTAGAGGAAAAGCAGAACCCTCATTCATAGTGATTAGCTAATTGCGTATATGTCAACGGGAGACTCTCGAAAACTTTCATAAGGCAAACCGGAAGGACATGGCATTAACCACCGACAACAATGAACAGACATATAATTAGTAACTACAGAATAACGCAACAAAGACAAACCCGAAAGTTATGCCAACGTTGCGGCGGCCCGGTAAAGAAACGAGAAAAGCAGCGACAAGAAGGGAGCGCATGATGAGGTTGTGAAACTCGAGTAAATAAAAAGATACCACGCGTACTGGAGACAGACGACTGCAAAGGCGTTATGTTCATGCTTTGAGGAATATGCAACCTATGGCGCATCAGCAAGAAACGCTGGTCTGTCTCGCTCGTCTGAGATCTCTGATGCTCCAATGTCGAGATTGCACAATCGCGGAATGGAGCGATCTCTGACCAAGTCAAGGTGACCAAAAGTCTGTGGCAGCTGCTGAATTAAATGTTCGTTTGAGCGTTAAATATACCGCGACGAGCCTTTGTAGAAGTGTTGGCTTGCACTACTTGGGCTATCAATGACGAATGTCTGATAAGCAATGGGGCGACACCAAGCAACGTGCAAGCGGCAATCTCAAAATTAGTGTTTGCCAGCAAAAGAACCTGGGCGTACCGTGGCGAGGGGAAGAACAGAAGCCAAGAAGTGAATGCGAAACCAGAGATGAAAACAAAATTTGTGTATGAAAGAGAACGCGTATCGATTATCAGAAGTGCTAGCAAGCTACTTTTTGGGACGGACTCTCGAGAACGCCTTATCATCGTCTTACGTATCGTTATTAATAAAAGCTTTAGTGGAGAAATTACTCTACAACATCATAGAGTGTTCGAGTTTGCGACGCATGAAATGTAT
>JSYX01000718.1:0-15807 GCA_000787465.1 Thermomucor indicae-seudaticae | reverse complement strand
TATGCAGTAGAAAAGCGGCGCGAAAACGTTCGTCCCAAGAGTGCAAACCGGACTCACGCATTTCAAATGCTAGGTCTACGCAGTGTGTCTTAAAGGGAAACGCAAACCATTCTCGTCATCAGCGCAATTCACACACGCCGAACTTTCATTTTCAAGACGCAAAGTCAACCTGGACCCGAACGCGAATTTTTCTCTTCATGGGCGCAAATATCCGGTGAAAGTAAGTGTTTATTAACGACTGATGAGCGCTTCGCGTATGGCATATCCGCTCTAGTCAGTTCCAAGAAGCAGAGATGAGGATAAAAAACCCTTAAAGGGACTAAGGGAAAAAAGGTGGAGAGAAGAGAGAAGGAAACATAAAGAAATTATAATAGGATACAAGCCAAAGAAGGCAAGACAGGTGAAAAAGATATGTGTAAATGAGCTAGGGTGAAGTTATTGCGATGAAATGGACAAGGGGGAATCAAGAGAAACACTCGGAGGCGGTGGGTGGGCTATTGCTGTTGATATGGGCTCGAGCCAGAGCAAGAAACTATTGCTTCGTGAGGCGGTGGGTGTAGGGGGACCCGGACGGAAGTCCTCAGGTGAATGACACAGCTTGTCGATTTCTAGTAAAAGGGCACAGACGGCCGGCCAGATAACGCTCCAATATTTTCTTGCACGCACATTAGACAGTGGGTGGGTCGGTAGCTGGTTAAGGACATAGGAGATCGGGTCAGTGACCAGCACTGGGACACGAAGGCGCTGGTGGGCTTTTAGACATTGGATGGCATGTGTACGACTGAAGTGGGCTCCCTCGGGGCAGTTGCGACAAGGCCACGGTTTCCCGCTGGACATCCAGCCAAGTCTCCAGCGGAGGCAACGGCTTCTTTCAGGACGAGACATCGGGATCCACAGGATAGGATCAGGACCTAGTGTTGGACGGCATGCGCGTAAGAGCTTAGATCCACTGCTGGCTCGCCGAGCAGCAAAGAGTTCCCATCGGAGAGCCTGTATCTCCCGCTTCAACGTTTTTGTGTCTATTGAGGTGTGAGGCCGTGGTAGGCGTGTCCATAGGCGATACTTTCAAGTCGGCGAAACAAGCTCGTCTGTTCTTGTTGCAGCCGTGGAATCAGACATTGTAGGAGGGCGTCGGCTGGTAGAAAGGTTGAGCGGTACAAGAACTTCGCTTGGAGGGTAGCGACCCTAACGGCCATGGGAGGGATGTTGCTAAGATGGAGCATAACAGCTGTGGAGGTGTGGCTCTTTGCGCCATATATTGAGCGCATACAGTTGGCTTGGGCGTCGTCAAGGATTTTCAGTTGCGTCGCAGTAAGGCGCTGAATCGCTAATCCATGTTCAAGCTGTGGTCAGATGAATTGTTGGTATAAGGGGGAAGCAAGAAGCCGATTAAAACCGGTGGCACTCAGCCCTATAGAGCGCATGGCTTGCATACTACGGTGCGCCCTCTGAGTGTTCTGTTCGAGCAGCCGCTTCGTGTCGATGGCGCTCAAATTATTGAAAGGGATACCGAGGTAATTGAAGGTGTCAGCCTCTGGAATAGACGTCCAATAAAGCTCGAGTGGCGGGCGAATAAGTAGAAGCATGGTTCGGGTTGGCGAGGACAACACATTTGGTAGGATTCCATCGATAGCCGAGCTCAAGGCTATGGCGTTCACATGCTGCTAAGAGAGTCGGCATGGTGCCCCAGGTGCCTATAAGGACGACGTCATCGGCGTAAAGAAGACTATTGATACGTAGACCATCGACTTGCAAGTGGTCAAAAGGTTGCTGAAAGTGTTGAAATTGTGTAGCCCGAAAGCTGTCCTCCGCCTGCCGAAGAACATGGGGAAGGGAGCTGATGTAAAGGGAATACAGGAAGGGGGAAAGTACAGATCCTTGCAAAACCCCTGTAACAGGGCAGAATCGGCGAGAGGTAGCACTAGAGATGAGTACTTCTATAAAGACTGAGTCGAACAAATGTTTCAGCAGATAATATAATGGAGATGGAACATTAAAGTTTCGTAGAGCTTGTCAGATAATTTCGCGGTCCACTGTATCGTAGGCTGATTTGATGTTCAGGAAGGCTACTACGGGTGGTGATCCAGTGCGGTGTTTGTGAAGATTGCAAAGTTCGTGTAAGCAGAGCGCCTGGTCCAAGGTTCCGCGAGCTTCTCGAAAGCCGCCCTGGGCAATATCCAATGGAGGCGCAGTGGCTTGAAGGACAGGCTTGAAGCAATGTTCCATGATTTTGCGTAAGATACTGGTGAGGCTAATAGGTCGAAAGTTGGCAGAGTCGGATGGCGAGTCTTTTTTGTGGATCGGGACAACCTGGGCGACACGCCACTGGACGGGGACCTGACTCCAACGCCAGCATAGTGTGAAAAGGTTAGACAGTATGGGTGCGAGGGCACCAGATAGAGGGCGCAAATATCCAAGAAAAATCCAGTGCAATAACTTACAATATCACTTTTAGATGCCTTTCTTCGCTCACGTTTCTTCTGATATTTTCGTACAAGCCCCTTCTGGTTGATCTCACCAGCTGTAATCCGCAGACATTTTAATCGCGACGCTTTATCCATCTGGTCGACGGCTTGTATACCGATAGAATCAGTTTCTTCTCGTTAAGCAAACACTTGGCGCAGGTCTACTTTACTGTAAATACTAAGGGTTTCAACTACTAGCTTCGTTTTGTGTAGAGCCCCTAAGCAAGTCCCCGACACAGTTTCACAGGATATGAACCATTTTGGTAGGCCTGAAATCAGTGGAGCTCGAAGTACCTGTAGGGTGAAGTAACAACGTCAATGCGAGTAAAGACAAAGCTATCTATCCCTTGCTGCAATGAAACTGGATACGTGCCATTCTTTCGCAATAAACTGGCGGACAAACGATGCAAATTCCATTGAATATCAGAGCAGTGGCCCGGCAGCAGCACGTTTTTCTCCAGAGTAAAGCCTCGTCGCACGCATACATGATGCAGCGCAGACAGTTCTTGTCTTGAGAGCGCAATTCACACACGCCAACCTTTCAAATTGCAAGGCGCAAAGTCAACCGGGTTTGAGCGCAAAATATTCGGGAAAATCCAATACTATTTTTTACCGGGCGTCGATCCGAAATTTAAGGTTCAAAAAGAGTGCAACTCAAGAACCGCGATTTGGAAACTGTAGATGAGGCCCAATGACCAAATTTAATGGCAAAGATTGTACCGTTGTCTCTGCGCCGGGCAAAGTCCTCCTCACTGGCGGCTATCTTGTATTAGACCAAGCTTATCAAGGCCTGGTCGTTGGTACCACTTCGCGTTTCTACACAGCGATTCAAGAAGGTAAACGGGATCCCGAACATAGTTCCAGAGTCATTCGAGTCCGGTCGCCGCAATTTGTTGCCGATGCTGAATGGTCATACTCCTTTGGCGTTAAAGAAACCGGTGACCTCTATTTCGAAACGCTGTCAGTACTTTTGTGTCTTTTTGACACTGAAAAGCAACTGCTTATAAAGTCTGTTCCATAGGCAGGACACACCAAAAAACAAGTTTGTCGAAACTTGTCTGTATTTCACTCTGCAAGTGATATATGAAAAGATTGGTCTCACGAATATGCTGGAGATACCATGGGATTGTCTATCTATTGTGATTGTGGCCGACAACGACTTTTATTCTCAAAGAGCAGAAGTAAATATCTTGATTTATGCGGCTTTTTTCTGTTCGTCTGAACTCATTATGGATAACAGCTCGAGGCCAAAGGTCTGCCCAAGACAGCCAGTGGTCTGGCGTCGCTGGAGCCTTTTTGCTCTACGCATGCTACACTTGGCACTGTACACAAGACAGGTCTGGGCAGCTCAGCTGCATTAACAACATCACTTGTTGCCGCTCTTCTTGTTTTCTTCCGTTGCGCAGATCTGGAAAAAGACGAAGACAAGGCCTTGATTCACAACCTTGCACAATTCGTTCATTGTTTTGCTCAAGGCAAGGTAGGAAGCGGATTTGATGTATCGGCCGCCGTCTGGGGCAATCACAGGTATACTCGCTTCAGTCCGAACATCCTGGCGCCATTAATGGTAAAGAAAGATTAATCTCTTGGTTAATTGAGTCATCTTCTAACCTATTTGCTTTTCTTTTTCGAGAATGACCAAGTCTCTTCGGGCGACCTTGTCAAAAGGCTTCATCCTACTTCCTCAAAGTAAGAAAGAAGACAGACTGCCCAAGTTATATTCTGTAGCTGATCGGATACCAGTTGGGACAATGTAGTTGTTCCGTTCCATTTACCACCTGGCATGGAATTGATCCTTGGTGATGTGGACGCCGGTAGCCATACCCCAACCTTGGTGGGCAAAGTACTTGCCTGGAGAAAATCTTGCCCAGAACAAGGTAAAGACTTGGTTTTCACCTTGCAGACAACCGCTGACTAATTTTTTTCTTCAAGCAAACGCTTTGTGGAATGAGCTAGGCAAAATGAACGCACGAGTGGAGCAGCACTTCCGTGATCTATCCAAAGCTGCCTTTGAGCAACCTGATGTATACCAGAAAGCCATCGCTCAATGTGCGTCACTCAAGGCCTCAGAGGTATAAGGATCTATGGGAATGACGCTTCACAAAAAAGTAACTGACCTATTTGCTCACACCGAGTAGTGGGAGAACATCAGCGATCCTTCGACAGTAACTCAAAAGCTGGTGGACTTAACGCGCGACTTTGGTGCTGTTCGGAAATACTTGCAACAGATGAGCGAATTATCTCAAGTACCGATCGAACCTCCGGAACAAACTCGGCTTCTAGATGCTTGTATGAACGTCGAGGGTGTAGCTATGGCAGGTGTACCAGGAGGTAAAGGCGAAATCGGTTCCCTATTTCCGTTAAAACTATTCTATCTAACATCCTATTACCCTGATAGCTGGTGGCTATGATGCTATTTTTTGTATCGTGTTATCTGCGAATACAAAGCTGGCAGTCAGGAAGCTTTGGGAGTCATGGAGCGAGATGAACATTGGTCCATTGCTGGCTCAAGCAGACAACAAGGGTATAACAGCAGTATTGCCGGATTCTGTACCTGGCTTATCGCGATTCCTTCTCTGAGGACAAAAAAGATGCATTTGCAAACTACGTATGCAGGAGATGCCCCTGAAGGTTGCAGCAGTATCCTTTGTGTGACGCGTATCTTCTACAGTGAATAAATGTTACCTTCAATTATGCAAATGAGACCGGGACAGTACCGTTCCATTAGGATACAAGGGTCTTTAAACTTGCTTGTCCATATCATTAGAGAGTCAACCTAGTATAAGTCTTCGCAAATTTCTTTAAAGCAGCTTCTTCAACTTTTTTTTGCGGAGCACTATTGCCGCCACCTTCTTTTAGATGGAGGGACATACTTTTACTGGGCCGCCACGCTGTCTGTGGTGAGAGGCGTCTAACTGGAGGTCTTCTTCGGCCCTGGGCCAATTGGTCGTCCTAATCCTCCTGGCGATAAGCCGAATGAAAGAAAGAGTCTAAATTTTGCCTATTTTTATTATCCTAATAGTTATCACTTACCGTACCGTACCTTACGTTTTTGCCCTGAGAGTAAGCTTCTCGAAAAAAGAATACGTAAGTATGGAGCCAAGTACATACAGGTTTTACCGGTCGATATTGTAGTAAACGGTTTTGCACGGACATCTGACTCCGAATACAGCGCGCCCCTATTAATTTCGACCCCTCGATATTTTCAAGCTTCTCCAAAAAAAAGAAATATCCAGAAAATATAATGAAAATTTTCAGTCCCTCGTATTTTTATGTTCAAGGGCATGAGAGGGGATTGAATCCCTTCATGGAGTATTGATGATCCAATGACATTAGCCAGCGTACTGAAGAAAACAAACTTCTTTCTTTTCTATGACATCTACATGTCCAACTATGCCGCAATTCCCGTATACTGTGGTATGCAGCATTACGAAAACAGAGTTAAAAAGGACAAGAAGAGTGCGCATACATCAGCCTATGATTCATTTATCTTGTTGATGTTGTGTATCTGGCCATTGGCGAGAGCCCCTTGCACCCAGACATCATAGCGCGGTCTGATGTCGTTCATATAATACAGTAAAGGAGTAAAAATTCCTGTCTTTACAGATGACAAGCTGTGGCTATATTCTAATATGTCATCAATCAAAAAATGAGGCAAGACGGCCACGAGATGATACCCAAAACCCAGCTGACTGACTCAATTGACAAAAGGTCCCAGGCACTAACCTCGTTAATTTTGGAGCACAGTTATTTCCAAGGCTCCAGTGCTAATCGTGGCCTTGAAATTGACGGCGGCCTGCTGTAAGACGCGCCCCTTGAAGAGCAGGAAATTCCTACCTCAAATAGTAAGGCAAAATAGTCAGCACGCTCAGACAAAGGTACACCTAGAGAAGAATCTCAGTGACATTGGCCGGCTTAACGTTCAACATGAAAAAGGCGTTATGTCATGAAAATAGTCAAACCGGCGTAAAAGGATCTATAAAAGGGCGGTGATTGAGGCACTCACTAAGAATTTTGCAACATGAAAAATACCTTGACAGGCAATCGGAAGGAGTTTCACGATAAATTTTGAAAGGAGTCATGGTAATTTGTCCCGATCGAAACAATGCCATAAAAAGCACTGAAAGTTGGCCGGCCAAAAGTGCGCTGTTTCTCTCATCACGGGCGATATAGCATATATCCATGGAATTGATTCTCGGATATAGCGCAGATTAACCGTCAGTATTTCTTTTTGACAGCTGACAGGCGATTATAGTGGCAACGACTACTGTTGGGACTACGTCGGATCGTTCAACTTTCAGAAATGCTCGAGAAGGTTGACCGCCGGATTAGCACGAGAATTGTGCAGGCGAGGTATAAAAAGCAATAATATATATAGAGAGATCTGGCCAAAAAGATCCACTCCGCAAATTGACCCTTGTCTTTGGCTCTTAAGACAACTCGTGATTCTTATTAGAAAGTGCCCTCTGGCTTTTAAGTGAAAAACTTTCTTCTCTCTCTAATATGCCTTCTTGTAAAATATTAACTCTCTACTATAACTCGCGACTCATTTATACGTGATGGAGCTCCTCTGACTGGAAATGAATTCAAGATGCTCGTCAGGGCTCACTGGTACTTGGAGGCTCATAACGTGAGACCAAAGTCGAGGGAGAACTTCTCGAGGCGCAAGCGCCTTGCTGAGGCTACTGGCGTATCTGAGACGGTCGCGCAGGAGGCAATTCGTTGCAGCCATGAGAACAAAATGCGCGATCAATTGAAGATTGGGCGTCCGAAAAAGCAGCTGGACCCAACGTTCGTCACAGCCGTAGGCGAAGTTATTATGAAAGGCAACCAAAACGGCGTGACCCTAAACTCAGGTATCATTGGAATGGAGCTTTTCAACTTGGATTTCGTTGTTGCTGACAGGACTCTTCGTAGATACCTTCGCGACCTAGGTTTCAGCTATTCGTTAAACTTAAGCCGAGCCGGCTGATCCCTTATGGAATAAGTCCTTCAAAGAGAATCAAGAGTACCGTAGATAGTACCCTCAGGACTTAAAGCAAGGATCAGCTGGCGGTGACGAAATTTCAGAGAGTTAAAGCGAAGATGCAGATGCAGTGGACGCTATGGACATGGACTATCTAGAATAAAAATTAAGCTTGAAGCTCCGTGATCTTGGCCATTTTTCTACTACTTTTTTGTTCCTTCCTCACTCAAGAATATAATAAGCCCATCAGAAAAAGACAGAATTGTGTTTCCGGAAGTGGATTCTTATAGTTTATCAAGTCAGAATGTCGCTGGAGGCTCTGTGTGAAGCAGCAGAAAGCAAAAAGTAAGGAGTGGATCTTTTTGGCCAGATCTCTCTCTCTCTCTTTCTATATATATATATATATATGTTACTGCTATATGTCCTGCATTGAGCAGGACGATGGTGATTAAGTTGTAAATAATCAAAATGTTTGAGGGGATTCTTCATGTTGATTCAAATGTCTCGCGAGTGATCCGCACGAAAATATAATGAGTAGTCAATTCTCAAAATCGAGCTATGAGAATATCGGAGACTGACAGATCGAAATGGAACTCCACTGACAGCAGCAGAGTCGGCAAAATGGATTTTTAACAATCTGATAGACCTCAAGTCGGTCGTAACCCTAATGTCTTGGGGTTTGTGGCATACAATCGTAATTTGCAATATGAAATAAATCTAGTTTTCCTGCTCTATCTTCCCTGTACTCATCCATCAAGCCGAGATCTTTCTACCATAAATGGCAATAGCTACGCAGATGAATTGTACACAATATATGCATATGTGTCTATTTATCCGATGCTCAGTCATGCCCACATACTACATCCAATCCGAGTTCTGGGGTTTTACCACCTTATTTGATTAAAAGTAATTCCTCCAATGATGCAATTATCAAGTATGACAGTAGGTTCATGATGAAGTGGCGAGGAATTTAGATGAGCATACCTCGACTCGAAAATAAGTGCAGATGATCGAGGCACTCCGAAATAAAGACTTCATGGAAAAGAAAAATGTTCAATGGTATCGTTCGTGTCACCTAGACTCGACAATTTTTCGATCCATTTCAGTTCTTAACGGGGAACACACAGACAATATCTCTCAAAGATAATACACGATAAATATTCTTTAGATGCATAAAAAGCATACTTATGTATTAGTTTTGCGACATATTGTCTGTACTTCCTCTACTAAGAGCTGAAACGAACCGAAAAAAATCGTCGAGTCCAGGTGACGCGCACCATATGGGATTCGTGAAAACCCTCTTCTGCGCTGCTAATCGAAAAGATACTCCATTTCTAAAAGGGAAACATGAATTTAACCAGTCGTTTTGTTTTCGGTGACAATATACTCTCTTCTTTAGTTCGCTTTGAACAGCTTCTATCGTCATAGACATTTTTCCAGCGATTTTGTTTCTGAGATAGCTCAATGCAACGCTACGTGCAACGTCTCTCATGCTTTCTCTCTCCCTTGTTTCCTGGCTTCTATGGACGATCTCAAAGAAGTCCGCTCTTTCGGGCAACCATTGCTAAGCTGGAAGATCGTACAAGTACAATAAAAGCCCATGTAAAGCGCATTACCAAAGGAGCTGTCGTATCAGACATCTTCTCGTTACAAGTTTTGGGAAACCCATACCTGGTTTCTGGACCATTATCCAGCTCTGTCTTCTGAGTGTCAATTGTTACTGTGGTAAATTCGATTACGCACCACGTTCCGGCTCATGCATATCTTAGCTTCCAGAATCAGGGGCTCAGACAACACTTTGACAACACATTCTGATCTAAACTAATATGGTACCTTCTGTTATGAATTGAATTGAATTGAACTGAACTGAGCTGTTCTGTTATGTTCGTTCTCATTCCAATTGACGACAGAGACAACGCCTGTGATTAGGAATCTTCAGAGCAGTATAGATACAGTAGAGTTATCACTCTAATAGAACACGATATATTCAGTTTCGTTTGTTCTTTTGACTTTATTTCTATTTTTCATTGTGATATCTCACAGAAGCCCAGGCCTCGCTTGAGGCCCAACGAATGCAGTTGGCGGCTGACCAAGAATTTATTCGCGCTCTGCGTGATATTTCGGCGCTCGATCCACTCTTTGGCCATTATCTGAACAATCACCTGGCCAAAAGCATATGAGCAGCGCCAAAGACTTCGGTACTGCATGTAGTTAATGTTAATTGATCCACTCAAGAAACGTTCCATATGACAGGATTTCTCTCCCTCTCTTAGAACAGGAAAGATTCGGATGCGTCCACAGAAGACTATGAAAAGAGAGGCATTTTTGAGGCCTTTTTGATTGATTTTTGTTCTCCCGAATAAAAATTTTTTGACGGCGTGCGCGCAATTATAAAATCGCGTTGATACCCCATCTCCTTTTCTTCGGTCCTTTCGTTGACTTCTTTTTCTTTTTTTCAAAGACGACCGCCCACGATGGATTTTGCAAGGCAACCAGTTTTCAGGTAAATTCACAATTGAGCCGTCGATTGCTAACTTCCTTTTTCTTGGGCGACTATGGCACTGCCCACAATGTTTACTTTTTTAGAGACGATCGCTCACGATAGATCTTTCAGGTAAGTAGGGTCAAGGTAAGTACCATGTTCCTCGCTGGCCACCAGTGAAAGGGGAGCCCACGATTCGGTTTGCCCACCGGGGAAGCTGGGAATCGAACAAAGTTTAATAAAAGTTTGATTAAAGACGAAATGAGCGCTCGCTAAAAAAAACGTATTGCTCTCACCAGGTCTAAAAAGAAAAGGGGAATGCAAAACATGGGTAAATAGGGCAAAAAGATATAGGCAGGAAGACGAGAAGCAACATGTAGAGGGAACTAGACACAATAAAAGCGCATAGGAGAAAGGAAAAGACAATACGACACGAAGATATGGAAAAGATGGGGAGGATCCATTCTTATCTGTCGGTGAAAGATGGCAAGCAGGAAGAAGGATAAGAAGGCAGAAATATCTTGGTGCTAGAGCTAACCGACTTGAGGAACTGGTCGTCGAGCTTTGTTGGCGTAGTAGCTAACGTTGACCGTGAGGATGGTAGACGAATTCCAGCTCGACCAGAATGTCATACATGTCTGGCCATGTACATGTCCAATAGTGTTGACCGACTTTGGACGCAGGAGGAGATTTCGCAGTCTGTTGAGAATGGTAGACAAGGAAGTCAGAAAGAGTGTACGGTTGCATGAGGCGCCGATGCACTTGTAGGCAAGATATGAGACGTGCTCGTGATGTTCCAGAAGGGTCTCCGGAGCGGACGCAGGGCTTCGGCTTCTCGCCAGACAGCCAGCCTAAATGCCATCGGATGGGAGTCAAGTCGTGATCCCTCGGTCTGGATGCTGTTGGGGCTCCCGAGCTGAAAGTACTTCGTGTCACAAAGTCTTTTGGTGAATAAAGACCATCTTGGACGCAATATCGGGTGTATTTTGATATAGATAAAAGCTATCTTTGCCTAAGTGCGTCTTCTCCAAACTGCAAACGTTTTCGTGACCCTTTTTTAGTCATAGTACTCAAGGAATAATGAATGGAGAAACGTCACATTTAATAACATGTGGCAATTATCAGTCATGGCCGTTTAGTGTGCATTTGCCTCGCAAAGAACATACGGTGCACCGTAGCGTTTATCGAGAAAATGTAAATTACACCGGAAGAATAATGGAACGCAGTATACACTGTATAAGACCAATGAAGAAGGTATGTGCGTTGAAATGCCGAGGTACAACCTTGTTTACATATTCATAGGTTGCGGTTGCTGTGAGAGCTTTTCGAGTTCGGCCCTGTAACAGGGAGCGAGATCAGCGTGCGGCGATTCGTCCAAAAGTTATCGAGCTAAACATACCGTAATTGCTTCGAAAAGTCGTCTTCGATGTCGTCGTCATCCCAGTTATCCTCCCAAAAGTGAAAATCGTCATTGTCCTCTTCTCCTTCTCCCCAATCTATAGCTAATGCGTCAGCTCCGCAAAAAGTGAGAGTTGAACAAAAAGATTCTCTGACCTTCTGCAGCAAACTCCTCAAATTCGTCGTCTTCTTCCAAAGAGCCTAGCTGTGGAAGATTCTTTTGATCCTCGTTTTGATCTTGCTTATTCTGCAACGCGGGTGCTGACATTTTGAAGGTGAAGATCAAATGAATGTAGAAACTCCAGAGCTATTGTGTGATGTGACCGTCGCCTCTGGTGATGCAACATCAAGGATTGAAGGACCGACGGCGGCACCTGGCACTGGTTCCGGCAATCCCTCGATCCAGGAACAGCGATTGCTGGTGTTTCAGCTAGCAGAACGTACTAGAACGAAGAGACGATTCACACTTTACGTGTCGTTTACAGGCTTGATGCTGAAATTTTGGACAAATGTACAAAAAGGTTTGTGTAGATACAATGGGTGTTTCACGGAAAGCACAAAAATTATTGGCGCATACAGTTGGTAAAATTTGCAGTGAAGATGATGTGGAAGCAGACAGAGGGAAAGAAGGCTCTTTTAGCACTCGGTGCTTACAAATGGCATGTTTGGTAACTTACCCGTAGTTTTAGAAAACCTGGGGTGAACGCCAGGTTTCACCTAGTAGTTGATTTAACGGGAGTGCTGGGTGCAACGAAACAAGCTGGACGAGTACCGTATCTGACAATACAACCAGCTATAGATGCAATGTTATTGGCAGCCATCGTATCTCGATGGAAAATGGTTCCACATGCCGGACAGCGTCTCACACGCGTCATTGCGTACTTCCCTTCATTGTCAAGTGAGTCAGAGTCTCCGCCCCATTTGCCATGGGGAAGCTTTCTCATCGCTTCCACTTGATTAATGTTGCCAACTGCCAGACAAGCTGGACATATACGTGACGTGAAGTACTCGTTTACACTCACCACTAGGAAGGACCCAATCTCCTTGGCATGTCTCTGTAGCACCTCTAAAAACCGTCCTTCCATTGACGCAGGGGCGCCATAGGCCACCGGGCTGCCCAAGCCATCCATGCCGATCGCCAATACAGTCCATGAACCTGTAACAGGCGCACTTTTCAAAATAAGCCATGTGCTTTGGTCTAGTATCTTTGTCTTGGACCTTGATGCTGCCCAGCTTCGTCGGATTACAGATGGTTTGGAATAGAACTTACGCATTTCAGCTCCACTGGCGCTCTGCCAGCCTTGCACGTAGGTAAGGTAGGCTTGAAGGTCTCCACCTGTACTTCCTTTGGACATGGCAGCTTGCGCCAGTCTTATATGATCATTATGGTCAATGTTCCTCTCCAACCAAGATGCATGCTTCCGAGACTCCCCCAAGAGTTCTGACCCTCTGATTGCCAAACGCACACCGCTTGTAACGTATACATTCAGTAACACACAAGGGTCTGAGTCTACGCCATCAGGTAATGGCATGTAGAAGCTTGCTGCTGTAAATGTTTGGCCAGAATCAACACCCAAAATGCCTTGGACATCCCGCTGACACCCAGCAAGTGAGGCTGCTTCCGGTAATGTAGGCTTATACTTGCTTTTCGGTGTCTTCCAGTCAAAGTAATAAGCGGAGCATTTGAATCCATTCGTCGAAAACATATCACATTGTTCATATCGAGCAATATGATCGCCAGTTGCTGTGGCGACAATTTGCCGTAGCTTGCTTGTATATCTTCTTTTCTTAATTACAATCGCTTCATCTAGTTTTTGCGTCGCCATTTGGGATATGTCAAACAGATACTGCAAAGAATCCTTCTGGTCAGAGCGATTGTAAGATGACGTCATTTGTTCAGCAATGGCTTGCTCTGCAGTAGTCGCAAACAAGTTCAAATGTGTCAGCATGTGATGCACAGCAGAGCGTGAAAAACTTGCGTTCGCGTTGCTACGTGTACACGTCGGGGCAATCGCAAACCCGGAACAAAAGGATGACGCGTGAATGTCCATGGTCACTTTAAGAAGGAAAGCCATTTCCTTTCGAATATGTCCTTGCCCAGGTGCTGCCTGAGTAAGTCCAAGACAACGAGATACATCCACCTGTCCTGCCCCCGTTTGCTTGTCCACGATCGATTTCCCATACGCAGCTTCAAGTTCAGTGCGCTGAGAGTCAATAAAGTGCAGGATATTATTCTGCACATGCGAAGGTTGGTTCTCTATAAGCGCTGATACTTCATAGCCTGCGTCCGTGGTCTTCAGTGGAATCCGTAAAATCTTGGTTGCGAGATACAGAGAGAGATGTTCATGTTTCGGCCAATCCGTGGGGACGGCTCTGAGACGGACGGCTTTCTCCTGGATGGCAAATATGATCTCATCGCGCGTGCACACTCCTTTGTATTGCATTGCCTTTGCGAGCGAAAGTATCTGTCTGCGTGCAGCGTATTGAATCTTTGGGAACGCATATTTAATCAACCGACCGTCCAGCAGCTGAGCACTTCGGTCCTGGCGTCTCCACCACGCCACGATGGAGTCCGCGTCTGGCCAACCTGGTATGGATCCCGCTCGCAGCGCCACACGTGCAGACAGGTACGCCGCGTACCTGGCAAGAAAATGATCTATGATATTGGCTCTAAACCTTTCGTCCAGTTCTCGGGACGCTTGCCCAAACAGACGTTGGCGATATTCAAAATCGAGTAGCGTTGCATTTCATCAAAGCGTTCTGCATAGCCTTCGAACCAGACCCGTCGCGCAAGCAGTAGCAAATTCCCTAATGGTCTGTTGTCATCCGTCAGGATAACTAGAGCTGTGATTGAAGGGTCATCGGGATAGGCGACGAGTTTATTGGGATTGTCAATGGACCCATTTCGGTCCAACGCGGGATGTTGTGCTGGATACGTTGGTACGATGAGCTTATTCTCCTGCTCGTTGTGATGATAAAGCGTCGCCATATGGCATATCCATTGCCAGGTTTTTTGACCGCCAGACTTTGAGGCACCCTCTACGTTCGCCCGGATGCCTTTCTCGGTTCTATCCGATTCGAAAAAGTTGCGGTATATCATGTGTAGAAAGTCATTCTCGAAATCACCCTCGAACGCCAGCCGCAGCGCCAGATTGGCCATTTGTGTAGCAGTTTGCTTGATGAGCTTTAAGTTTTCAACTTCCCTTCTTATAAGCGTACACAGGAACCTGGCATAAGGATACGCGCTTGATTCGTCGCGTGCACGCGCAGCCGACAACACCGATGAGAAAAATCCAGCAGTAAAAGCTACAGTTTTTCTGGATTGCTTCGAGACCGGCTCGGAAGATCCTGCCAAGTGAGCCTTCCTTTGTTTCCTTGTGCGCGGAGGGGCACCGTAGATTTCATCAAAACTACTTCTGCTCGAGGTTCCTTCAGGGGCCTGGATTTTTTACGAGCTTGCCTCGTACGTGTGTCGTCGGTTGGTGCAAGTATAGTTGGAGGTGGCAATGCCGCGGAAGTGAGCTTGTACCGCGGCCACTCGGGGTGCTTCGGACGCCATTTTGTAACTACGTCTAGCCTTTCAGAACGGGTACATCAGGTTTCACATTCTTTTACAACGTACCAACAGGAGGGACAACTCCTCTTGATGACGATGCCGCTTCTCGAATTTTCTCAAGTACGCTTTCATTCAGGTTAACGGCAAAGTTTGGTGATGTATGGAGAGGTTGAAGCTCCAGATCGTTTACAAGGGGCTGAAAATTGATGTAACGTCTGCATGAATCGGTCTTGTGGCTAAATGCGTTAAAGGCAATGACATCGTATGTAGATAGCAATACTTCAGCACTTGCCCTATCGAGAAGCTCATCAGCTGGGAGCTCTTGTGGTGCTGCAACTAGGAAGTCTTTGGCCCATGCAAATGATCTTCTGTAGACGTTCATCGCGTAATCATTTCCAGCTAGTGCGCAAATCAAAGCAAGAATCTTCTCAGCCTGTGCGAAAGAGGCGTCTCACGTCAGACCTTGCAAAATCTAGTCGTTTACTAGAGTTCCATAAAACATACTCACCTTTACAAAATCTGCGCCCTTGACAAGTTTTAATTTCTCTAGTAACGTCCTCTTGGTGGACACCATAGCACCTGCTGTCGTATTATCTTTGTTGACGAGCTTAAGCACGCGCTATGATATGTACAACTTTATTATTCAGGTATAAAATGAAAAGATAGATGGGTTTCTGTACACTTACGATTGCATCCAGTGCGCCAGGGTATGCAAACAGATCGCCATCGGGGCTCACAATCGCTGCCTTTTTCGTCTGCAAGGTGTTTGCCAGGTATACCAATTGCGGGTCAGCTTCGAAATACGCAATGAAGTAAGATATTTCGCCCTTCTTGGCATGCTCATCATAGTGGGCAATCCCCCAACGTCGGAAAGACTGATAAACTACTTATTAATGGGTTCTTTTCCGACCGGTACGAAATTGTACCGTTTTTGAAACTC